>ML414912.1:0-77358 GCA_005239525.1 Nicotiana knightiana
TTAAAGCACATAAAATGCGAGGGATATAATGCTTAAAATCACGAATTCTAGCCACTCATCAATCATCTAAAAGGACTAGTTCAGAATTCCCAACGAAAAAAAAATTGAAATAAATAAATAAATAAATGTTTTTGGTTAGAAAATCTGAAAATGTGTATATAATTAGATTAATTTTTGCTCAGACTCATACTTTCAATAGTATACTCTTGTGCCATATGTTAAGATGACTCATTAATCTCTAATGATATTTTCTCTATTTTGAAAAATTTAGACTTATACGAGAAAGTTATTATTGAAGAACCTGGTTCATCAAGATAACAAAATATGTTTTCTACACTCTGCATAATTTGAAATAATAATATTTGAATCATGAGCAGAGTCCTACCTAATTTCAAATTCCTTTTAAACTTATCCAATATAAGTGAACCAGTTCTATTCAAAAGAATCATAACCGAATTAAACCACCTAGATACTAGGGAAAGACTCCACCGTCTCTTCAAAACTGAAAATTCAGTTTGATTAGACTTCTAAAAGTCTGAAAAGCCTGCCATTACCCATTAGTTACTCCTCTTTAAATTTATCATCATCATCTTTATCTTCACTCCATAATTTTCAAGCCGTCGAAATACTCTCCATCTTCTCTCATCCTCAAAATTTCAATCCACATCTCTTTTTCTTCCAAAACCAAGCATAGCAATGACTAACCCTTCTAAAAACCCCAGCACGCCACCACCATGCTCCTCATCTTCAACCACTCCTCAGCCTAAGAAAAGAAGAGTTAAGATGCTTGCTCGCAAGACAGTGGTGGGGAGTGCATTATCAAAAAATCAAAAGCTCAATTGAAAGCTAGTCAAGCCCAAGAACCCCAGAACTCTGAAGAATCCTTCAAGTCTGCTACTGAGGGAGAAGAAACTTGTTCTTCTGATACAAAACAGGTAACCTCTGACCCAAACACTACTACTGAAGTCATTTCTTAATTGGCTGAGAATCTGGAGAACATGTTTATTCTGGTTGGATCTGTGGTTGATGTAGAATCTTCTGAGTCTAGAATGATTGGTTGTAAAAATAAAAGGGAAAAATAAAAGGAGAGTGAGGGTGCTCGTAGTGAAGAGAGGGGAATGGGTAAAGGAGTAGTTGATTCTTCACCCACTCCTGATACAGGTATAATGACTGTTTGTGGAGTAGAATCAGGTAAAATGGAGGAAAGTATGAAGAAAAAAGGGGGAAGTGGGGCTGGCGAAGCCACTGAAAGGCTAGTTAAACTTGGGAAAAATGTAGATGAACCTGGATCATCAGTTGAAGAAACCCTCGCAGACCTATTGAAGAAAGTGAGTGAGAGCTACAACCCAAAGAAGAAGAGAACTTCCAAGGCTAAGACCCCTGGCACTGCTAGGGCTAACAAGAAAATAAAGGCTACTCCTTCTGGTTCTGTTGAAAATCCTCCCACAAGAGGAAGAGACACAAGCATCCAGCTAAAGTAGAATGAGGTAGATTTGCAAAAAGCCTTTGAAGAAAGGAAAATAAAAGCGGTTACAAAAGGAAAGAAGAAGATGGATGAGCCTGTTGAGGATGTTGATGTTGATGAGATGGACCTGGTCCATCAATATAAAGATGTGAGTGAAGAAGTGGAGGTTCAGACTCCAAAACCAAAGAAAGCCCAAACTTCCACTAAGAAGTCTATTTCTGAGTCAAAGCCTGCTGAACCATCTACCTTGGAAAAATGGACCAGGTCTGATGTGAAACCTAAACAAGTAAAAATTGTCGAGGAAGAGGAATGGAGTGGAGAAGTGGAAGATGAATCAGACACTGAGAAGGACAAGATGGCCAATTTTTGCAAGAGGACGATTCTGAAGGGTAGACTCCTCAGGGATCTGGAGGAGGAAGGGATGGTGCTGCTGTTGGACAAATTGGAAGTGCAAGGCTGGAAGGACATAGTCCTTCAGATGGATGGCAGGTTGGAAAGGAGTGAAATTGTTGAGTTTATGGCAAATGATGAAGTGAATGATGGAAGGGTTACCAACTTGGTGAAAGAGGTGCAAATCTATTTCGATGAAAAGGAGTTGGGAGAAATTCTAGGTGTACCTACTGAGGGGTACAATGAATATACAAAGCTCAAGTGTCCAAGCCTAGAAAACCTTCCTACTACCCTTGCCATCACCGGAAAATTCAGTGACAATGAGGAGGAAAGTGAGCCCAAGGTTGTATACAAGTGTGAGATGAAGCCACCCCACAAGGTGCTATTCGAATTCATCAACAAGTGTGTTCTGCCTAGGCAGGAAAGAAGGCACATCGCCAACTTCATGGACTTGGTTCTGATGGAGTGTTTGGGCAGTGGGAGGCAGATTAATTGGCCTGAATTTATAATCCAGCTCCTTGATAGGGTTATAAATGGCTCCAAATCTCATGACATTCCCTATTGCTTCATTCTCACAGCTGCGTGATCACGCCCAACTATGCCTTATAAAAGACAAAGCGGTCGTTGAAAATATAATCCGGTTTACAAGTCCGGAGTCGAATCCTCAGGGAACTAACCTACCTATTACAACCCTTAGGGATGCTAATATAAGCTCAGACAATTTTTGGATGCAAGATTTTTATCAATAATTATTGGCATTTGTTAACTGAAAGAAATGATATTAAAACTAACAATATTCAAGATTAGAGATAACTCAACGGTAGAAAGATCTAGGGTATTGACTTCCCTGATTGCTAGACTAATTCTGAATCTTTTGATATAATCTCACCGTATTACTCTATGAGGATTATGAGCTATGGTTTACCGCAAATATCTCTCGATCAACTGCGGTAATTTGCTAGAGCATTCTTTCAAACTACTCTAGCTGATAATTTATGCATCTCTGAATTATCCCACCAAAGTTTCGTTATTTCTAACCGTACTTTTAAATTCAAGTAATGAATCTCTTCAAATACCCAAAAGTGGTATTGTTCAACAACAATCTAACCTAGTATTCTTTCTCAAGTAATACAAGGCAGTTAGACACGATTAATCAAGGGTCCGTTCAATTAATCACCATACAAAACATAGTTGAACATTCATAGATTAAACCCGGCTCGATTATAACAAAATTGAGTCAAAACTTCATCTAACAATTGGTTCCATCAACCCTAGACGGGTTGTTTAGCTACTCATGCTAAAACACAAAGATAACATAAAATAATTCATAATTCCCAAAATAATGACAAAATATTGAGAATAGAAAAACTCTAATTGTAGCTTGGTCTTTTCACACTTGTTCTTGTCTCCAAAGTGAGTCTAAAACTAGCTTCCCCCTTTATTGGATGAGTTTATAGGGTTTAAATAGGGCTAGGCTAATTTCTCCCATTTTTATACTTAGGTCCCTAAATTTTTTGGGCGTTTCTGGACTCGACCGTGGCCGCGGCAGAACGCGGCGCGATCGCGGTGACTTGCATATTTTCTGCCTCGTGTTGTTTTGCCCACCGCGTTCCAGCCGCGGTCGACCGCTGGCGCGATGGGCTTCAGTCCAACTATACTTCACCCTTTTCTTGCTTCTTTTCACTTGGGTTCTTCTTGATTGGCCTTATATTCCCGTGATTGACTTCAAAACGCTCCTAAGTATCTTCCGAACGTGGATTATTTCTTGCAAAGCATAAATACACTATTCAGAGAATTTTGTTGTCATTTTTGCACTTAAAACAACACTAAAGTATGGTTCATTAAAAGTGTAAATAGCGTCTATATAGCCTACTATCAACACCCCACACTTAAACCGTTGCTCGTCCTCGAGCAACAAAACCACACTCTACAGGCCTAATCATCACAGGATACCTTTCCTACTCTTTATACCCAGAAGAATTCACACATGTAGACTACTTCAGCGCGACATCCTAGCCTTGAGAGTGGACTTCTTTATAGCCACGCAATACCCCTAACCGGCTCTCCTACTCTCAGTCAGAGGTTCAGACTTACCTTACCTTCATGAAGCATGTGCCTATTCACTACAAAAGAGACTTATATTATTTACAAAATCACACACTGAGGAAATCGAATACAACATTTCACTCACCCTCAGAAACAAATTCTTATGCCACAAACAACGCACCATAGGCTCACCCGTAGTGTAATACTCGACTAATCGAGATCATTCGGTCTAGAATCAAATAGGACTTTATTTGTTTGTAATGTTGGTTGTGGGACGGGTAGGATACATATGGGTATAGTGACTGCACCTCCCTAAGCACCCCACTACATTGTGTAATTTTAAGCTCTTGATTTTGTCAAACCTTCATTCCACCATTACATTATTGTGTTAACCCCTTATTCTTTTAAGCACTTTTCTTTTAATAGCCACCACCAATTTGAGACTTTTTTTTTCATGTCCCCTTAATCCCACTTAACAGCCCAACCAACCACCCCACACTTATAATTTTTGTTTTCATAGCCATTACACTTAGAGTGCTTCTAAGAGGTGATATGGTTCAACAAGATAGGCTATTTAAACTTGGTTCAGGCTTGTAATGTGGTTTCCAAGGAAAATAGGCTTACAGACTCAATGGGGTTGACTAAGGTATATACACGTAGGTGGGAGCAAGCATATATAGAAAGGTTAAGAAAAGAAATGCATATATCACTTTCCAGACCAAACAAGACTACCATTTTGCTTTGTACACACACATGGTAAGTTCTAAGCATTGAATGTTAACACAGAATACACAAAGCCTCACTCGCACATGGAACATGACTCAATTCAATTAGCATCATCTGACACTCTGCTCTAAGCACTTGAGCCATTCAGGCACACAAAATTTAAGGCCTTATTAGAGTCAACTAAAGAGCCTAAGTGTCACACTAAAGCAATCTTTATTTCAGGTACCATAGAGTTAAGGGGCCTTATTTCCATTTTCGTTTCTCGCCCAAGACTTCCTAAACTAAAAAGAGAAAAAACTAACTATACCAGGTTCAAATGTAAACCCTTGGAAAAGAACCGTGGTATAAAGAAAAAACAAAGGGGAGGTGATACACTACCTAACAAATAAAAATATTTTTGTGTTTTCTTTAGACTCATTTCCCTCAAGAAACAGGTCCATCGTCGGGAAGAGTCCAACATAATTTCTCTTTTTTTTTTAGTCGACTCAAGTCCCTCAAGAGACCCGTCGAAAGGTGTCCGTCTTCGGGCCGAGTCGACAATAATAAATAAGAAAGAAAATTATCAAACAAATCAAACTACCAACAAATATACACATGCACATACAACAACAACCAATATCCCCCACCACACACTTAAATAATTGGCATGTCCTCATGCCATAAACAATAAATCACAGTGAGGTAAGGAGACTTCCCTGGTGTCTAGTCCTGGTCGGATATGGTGCCCAAGTCGAGACGACAGGCACGTCCTATCACGCGTAGCCAGCCCGTGTTCTTCTTTTCTGACTTCGCACTCTGAGTGGCCAGAGTGTCAACTCCAGCAGTGAGGTCATCGATCGAGGTGCATAAGCCAGCCAAATCTTGCTCCATGGCTAACATCCAGGTGCTCAGCCGAGGACGAGATGGACCCGCCTTATCAGGAACTTGCAATGGTGGGGAAGCGACATACATATCCTCGTCCTCATCATCCACATCAATAACCATAGGCTGCTCCTTCCAGCTGTGATTTTACTGGCCCTGAAAGGGTCCTTCTTTGCGAGCTTCCCATCGATGATGTGATTTTTGGGAACATTTGCAGCACAACACAACCTGGTGATCAATGAGGGGAAGTAGAACCCTTTGACTATCTCAGGGATCTAATGAACATTTCATCATGGATTATCCGGGCCACATCGAAGTCATGATGGTTGACAAAATACCAAACAACCACTGCTCGAGGTGTATTTACATCTGTGATGTTGCTGGAGGGCAGCAATCGGCTACAGATGATGGTGAGCCAGCATTTAGCTTCCCAAGTGAGGGATTGGGAGTTCAGAGTGATGCCAGGCTTTATCCAGATGGGTTCCCCTACCAAAAAGATTGTCTGAACAATAAGGTTCCATGTTACAGGTGGTGTCTGATAGGTCTGGTAGTAGTCAACCTCTCCTGAGAAGATCGGTAGCCTGTATGCCCGGCGTATTGCTTCAAGGGATGAATTTAACCGTGTCCTTCGAACTGTGGAACACTTTATTAGCATGTTCCGGGCAACTCGCATAGAATTCCCGAACCATCAAAATATTTTCCTCCTTTGGTTCATCAAAGAAGACGTCCAACTGGCTTCTCCTCAATTCATTAAACATCTCAAGGCTTTCAATCTGCAGGGAGGACCTGTCAATAGGTACTTCATGCACCATCTTCCAGACTGCCTTTGCTTCAAATCTCTCGTCATCTGACTTTGAGACAAACCAAGTATTGTCAAACTGACATGCACTAGCCGGGGATCGAGCCCAGGATGACCTTCCTGGGCCGCTAGCGGGGGAACCTGCGGTCCTTCTTTTTCTGGACTGATGCATTGGACCTGACAAAACAATGTTTATTATTAATGAGGGTTTGATTTGTGTGACCCCGGGTGGTTACTCAGACTTCCCCACCACTAGGGTCACATTACCAATTTCAGCTCAATGGGGCAATTTTTCAAACACAAGGTGTGCATAGAACTAGTCATGCCTATATTAGCCCATAGAAGTACAAACCCTCCCTCAATTAAACCATAATCCTCTACTAACATCAACCCACCAACATAATTTTCACCCAACAACACCAATTTTTGTTGCACCAAGTCATACCACGTTGATATACAAAAGAAAAAAAAAATTCTAATCTATACATGGTAGAGATCTACCATTAAAATACATAAGAAAAAGAAAAGAAAATAAATAAACGAAATTAAGGGAGAATAAAGAGGAGAGACTTAATTGAATATGGGAATGGGCATAAGCCTGGTGGTTGGGGGAGTGGAGAGGAGAGAAGAGAAGTGAGTTTGGGGTGGAAGAATGAGAGAAGAGGGAAGGGGGAGATGAACCGTTGAGGAAGGAGAAGTGAAGCAAAATAGGTTTTGGGGGATTTAGGGCTAGGAATTTCAGGGGGGGGGGGGTTAGAAGACGTTGGAGAAGTGGGGGAATATAGGGGGAGTTAGAATATTAGAAGAGTAGGGTGGGGAAAAAAAGGAAATAAATAAAAATAAAAAATAAAAAATAAAAACGTACCTGG
Organism: Nicotiana knightiana; assembly: GCA_005239525.1. NCBI lineage: Eukaryota > Viridiplantae > Streptophyta > Magnoliopsida > Solanales > Solanaceae > Nicotiana > Nicotiana knightiana. Next base: position 7,157 of record ML414912.1, read on the forward strand.
GCGGGGCAGTGGGGCAATGACTTGCCACGGTCGCTCCGCGGTCGACCGCGGTTGTGGTGAGTCAAACTAGAAAACTTGTTACCTGCCGCGGTCGCACCGCGGTTTGCCGCGGCCGCGGTGACGGTGTTCCGAGTTTGCTTTGTTTTTCTCACATTTTTACCCAACCGGAATTGTGTCTTGACCCCGTCTTCCCCCAATATGCACTAATTGTTCCATGTACACTAGTAAATGGGTTAGTATCATATACATCAATTACAACAACAACACAAAAGGGAAAACAAAATAAAAACATGGGTTGCCTCCCACAAAGGGCTTGATTTAACGTCACGGCACGACGAATACAACAATCAATAGGTTTCCTCCCATGACGCGCCTGATTTAATGTCGCGACACAACGCAAACTCTCGCTATCACTCCTCATTTGTGTATTGGGGATCCTCCAAGGTTATCACCACACTGTCCTTTTTTCTTCACTCATTCCAAGGTAATGTTTCAACCTATTCCCATTCACTGTGAATTTGTTTGTACCATCTTCTGATTCGATCTCCACAGCTCCACTTGGGAATATTTGCACCACTTTGAATGGTCCTGACCATCGGGACTTCAACGTACCCGAGAACAGCCTCAATCTTGAGTTGTATAGCAACACTAATTTTCCGGGTTTGAAGTTCCGATCGAAGATGTGCTTGTTATGCATCAATTTCATCCTCTCTTTATATAGTCTAGCACTTTCAAATGCGTGGAACCGGAATTTCTCAAGCTCATGCAACCCATTAACTCTGTTGGTGCCTGCTGTTTCCATGTCTAAGTTCAACTGCCGCAATGCCCACAGTGCTTTATGTTCGAGCTCAACCGAGAGGTGGCATGCCTTACCAAATGCCAACTTGTATGGTGACATACCAATTGGAGTTTTGAAGGTTGTGTGGTATGTCCACAATACATCATCCAACTTCTTAACCCAATCAGTTCTTGTTGCATTCACTGTTTTTGAGAGGACACTTTTGATTTCCCTATTGGACACTTCAACCTGCTCGCTTGTTTGTGGGTGGTATAGTGAGGCTACCTTGTGGCGAACTCCATATTTCACAACAAGCGTGCAAACACTTTATTGTAAAAATGAGATCCACCATCAATGATTATGGATCGGGGGGTGCCAAACGTGTGAAGATGTTTTTCGTTAAGAAACTGGTCACCCCCTTCGCATCATTGGTTGGGAGAGAAACTGCTTCAACCCACTTAGATACATAATCAACGGCAACCACTATATACTTGTTACTGTATGAGCTGACGAATGGCCCCATGAAGTCGATCCCCCACATGTCAAATACTTACACCTCTTGGATTGTGGTCATTGGCATCTTATGACGACGGGATATGTTGCCCGTCTTCTGACATTCATCACAGCTTTTGACCCAAGCATGGGCATCCTTGAACAATGTAGGCCAGTACAATCCTAATTCTAGCGTCTTTGCTACTGTCCGGATTCCTCTAAAATGTCCACCATATGGCGAAGCATGGCAGGCCTGCAAAACACAGGGTTGATCTTGCTCGGGGATACACCACTGGATCATATTATAAACACATATTTTGAACAATAAAGGCTCATTCCAATAATAGGCCCGACAGTCCCGGAAAAACTTTTTCTTTTGAATTGAGGAGAAATTATGTTGAACTATACCGCATGTCAAGTAATTAGCAATATCAGCATACCATGGTTCCTCCTCCATTGTCACAACAAGTAATTGCTCATCCAGGAAAGTTTCAATTATATCTTCAACCTTTGTTCTCTTTTCTGCCCTTTCCAACCTCGAGAGCTGGTTTGCCACTTGGTTGTCTGTCCCCTTCTGGTCACGAATCTCCAGGTCAAATTCTTGTAGCAACAGAACCCAGCGAATCAAAGGCGGGGCTTTGAATCCTTCTTTGCTATCAAGTATCTAATGGTTGCATGGTCAGTATAGATAATAACTTTCGAGCCAATAAAATATGACTTGAATTTGTCGAAGGCAAACACTACCACGAGCATTTCTTTTTCAGTGACCGTGTAGTTTAGCTGTGCACCACTAAGCGTCCTGCTTGCATAGTAAATTGAGTGAATAATTTTCTCCTTACGCTGCCCCAAGACCGCTCCTACCACATAATCACTGGCGTCACACATCAGCTCGAATGGTTGCTCCCAGTCGGGTGAAACAATGATGGGCGGTCACCAATCTCTTTTTCAGCTCCTCAAATGTCAACTTGAAAACATTAGAGAACACAAAGTGCTGGTCTTTTTCAAGAAGCTTACATAAAGGGTTAGAAATCTTTGAAAAATCCTTGATGAACCGCTTGTAGAATCTGGCATGCACAAGGAAATCCCTCACTGCTATCACCGAAGTCAGTGGTGGGAGCTTCTCAATTACGTCAACTTTCACATGGTCTACTTCAATTCCCTTTTTGGACACTCTATGTCCCAACACTATTCCTTCTTGTACCATAAAATAACACTTCTCCCAATTCAGCACCAGATTTGTCTCCACGCATCGTTTGAGCACCCTTTGAGGTTATGGAGACAATCTTCGAATGAATCTCATACCACGGAGAAATCATCCATAAACATCTCCATAATGTCTTCGACCATGTCGGTAAAGATGGCTAACATACACCGCTGGAATGTGGCTGGTGCATTGCAAAGTCCAAAGGTCATTCTCCGAAAGGCAAAGATGTCATACGGGCATGTGAAGGACGTTTTCTCTCTATCTTCCGGGGCTATTGAGATTTGATTGTACCCCGAGTATCCATCCAAGAAACAAAAATGGGATCGCCCAGCTAACCTGTCCAACATCTGGTCAATGAAGGGTAAGGGGAAATGGTCCTTTCGGGTGGCTGCGTTTAGTTTCTTATAATCCATGCAAGTCCGCCACCAGGTGACTGTATGAGTTGAGATCAACTCGTTCTTATCATTTTGTACAACAATCATTTTGCCCTTTTTTGGTACACACTGGACAGGGCTCAACCAATTGCTGTCAGAGATGAAAAAGATGATGCCGCGTCCAGCCACTTGATCACCTCCTTTTTCACTACCTCTTTCATATTCGGGTTCAGCCTTCGTTGATGTTCCCTGGAAGGTTTGTGCCCTTCTTCCAGAAGAATTTTGTGGTGTAGAAGGCCGGGCTGATACCATTTATGTTTGCCATGGTCCAACCAACGGCAGTTTTACACTCTTGCAATAATTTCAGTAATTGTTCTACCTGCACAGCTAGCAAACCAGATGATATGATAACAGGAAACGTAGAATTGGGACCCAAGAAAGCATACCTGAGGTGGGGTGGAAGTGGCTTTAACTCCAGTTGTGGTGATGTCTCAATCGATGGTTTTGCAGGTGGTGTAACTCTCTCTTCTAAATAGAGGGGCTCAAATCGAGGTTCCCTCTTCCAAAATCCTTGGCCTTCGAGTGCCATGACCCACTCTGCCAGCCCTTCACCATTCATTTCCTCTAAATTTTTCAAGCAGGCTCCCAATGGATCTTTGACATTAAGGGTCTCATCTTTGTCATGCAAGATCACATCTACCGCCTCCACTAGTAAGCAATTTGCATGTTCACTGGGTCTCCTCATGGATTGTTGGACGTTGAATATCACGTCCTCATCGTTCAACCTTATTTTTAATTCCCCAGTCTCGCAATCAATCAGTGCTCTCCTAGTGGCTAAAAATGGTCTTCCCAAAATGATGGAAATCTCCTCGTCTACTTGGCAGTCCAGAATAACAAAGTCTGCAGGGAATACAAACTTCCCCACTTGCACCAACACATCATCAAGAATCCCTGTCGGTCATTTAACCGTGCCATCAGCCAGTTGCAACAACATCGAAGTTGGCCTAGCTCTGCCAATGACCATCTTTGTGTAGATTTCCAAAGGCATCAAGTTTATGATGGCTCCTAAGTCACACAATGCTTTTGCAAAAGCATAACTCTCAATGGTACACAGAATAGTGAAGCTACCTGGATCAGACATCTTTGGGCCATGGGTCTAGTCACTACCACACTACATGTCTATGTCAGAGTTACAGTGGACATGTCCTGAAAGTCAAATTTCCACGATATCAGGTCCTTCATCATCTTTGCATAGCCTGGCATTTCCCTCAAAGAATCCATCAGAGCAATATTCAATTGAATTTGACGAAGCATCTCCATGAATTTCCTGTATTGCTCTTCTTTCTTTGGTTTTGCCAATCTCTGAGGGAATGGTGCATGTATCACTTTTTGTCCACTGCTTGCTGGTTGTTCTTTGTTGGATTTTTGTGGTACAAGAGGAGCCACTTGTTCTGCAACTTGTTCACTTTCTTTGGCCTTACCTTTTTTAACTTGGGCCTGTTCAATAACCACTTTCGTGAGTTCTGCTGATTCATCTATCTCTAGTGGAACTGGAGTGGCTGAGGTAGTCTCTCTTCTGGCTTGAGAAACCTCTTGCTCCCTGTCTAAACTCTCCCATTCCGAAGACTGACTGCCATCAGCTGATTCGGGTTTTTCTCCTTTGGGTTAATATTTGTGTCAGCCGGCAATCCCCCCTGGGGCGATTATTTAAGGCCATGGACAGCTGCCCCAGTTGAGTTTCAATCCCCTTAATTGCTGAATCGTGTGCTGCCAACTTTTCCTGCATCTTACCATTCGTGCCAATGAGTTGCTGCAGCATACCCCTGACCTCCACTATGTTGCTGTCTTGTTGCTGATGAGGTGGTTGATATGTCAACTATTGTTGGTGCTGCTACTGATAGCCCTGTTGTCTCTAATATGGAACCACTGGGCCTTGTGGACGTACACCTCCGGGTTGTGGCATGTTAGGTCTGTACTGCTGGTTGGGTGCTGGCCCCCATTGTTGTCCTCCTTGCCTCTGACCCCCAAAATTGTTAACATAATTCATATCCAATATGGGACACTGATTGTCACCTTCTCCACCCATGAACACACATAACACTGATTGATGCAAGGGGTACACAGTCCTCCATTTGTTGTATCAACGATATGCACTTGCTTTGTACTTATCTCGTCAATCTTCTTCGTCAGTATACTCATCTGAGTCATGAGTGTGGCTATGTTCTCTGCATGTGAATTATTTGGGTCAAGAGGAACTGAATGCACTATTGGTGTCAGGGTCGTACCTCTCATCATCCACCCTGAATTCTGAGCCATATTATCAAGAAGGATTTTGCATTCAATGAATGTCTTGCTCAGAAAAGCACCCCCAGCTAAAGCGTCTACATTTGCTTTCAAATTGTCCGCTAGCCCCATGTAGAATCTATGGCCGAGCATCTGGTCTGGAATACTATGGTGAGGACACTTCACTAGCATCCCTTTGAATCTTTCCCAAGTTTTCTGCAAGGTTTGTAGTCATTTTTGCACTTAAAACAACACTAAAGTATGGTTCATTAAGAGTATAAATAGCGTCTATATAGCCTACTATCACTGTGCTTGCACATGGTAAGGTGCCTCTAAAGAAGTGGGATGTGGCTACAAGCAAAGATCACTTTGGGGAAAATATTTTGATTTCTTGTGACTATGAGGTCCACGCCACTCCTAATGAACCTGGTTCATCCAATAAGGTACCAGTCAATAGCAAGGTCAGAGCCTTGGTGCAGGAGATTGGGGAAAAGGATGATGAGATTGAGAGGCTGAAGAAATGGTTGGCTGAGGTAGAGACTGAGAGAGATGCTCTCAGAACTGAGTTGACAAGAGAAAAGGAGAAGAATAATGGCATTCTTCAAGATATGCTGAAACTTCTCCAAGCCAAACACCAAGCACCTAGTTCTTCCAAGTCTTAAGCTCCTAGCCTAGTGTAGACCCTTCAGTGACCTAGTTTGGGATGTTTTTGTTTGCTCATGTTTTCAGTATTTTAATTTTCTTTGTGCTTTGTGGAAGAATCGTATCAACTACCAATGAAATTCGCTGGTTTTTGCTCTAACTATCTGTTTATATTTCTTTGATGGTTTAAACTCTTAGCTTGATCGATGATGATTAATCCATGAATGCATTTGAAGTAGCCCCATTGGCCATGATTAAGTTTTAAAAACTGGGTATCATATATTTTTTATGCAACTTTTCGATGATGCCAAAAGGGGAAAAAAGTTGTGCTTTAAATGTTGAACAGTGATATTTATAACCTAATGAACCTGGTCCTTGATAACAAGTGATAAAAAGGAATATTGTTTCTAACATTGTATTGATGTTGAGCTAAGTTGAAGCAGGGCCTACGCTTATGAAAATCACTGAGTTTGTCATCATAAAAAAGGAGAATTTGTTGGCCCAAGTGAAGGTTAGTTTTGAAGATTGACAAAAGAAGCTCAGGCATGAAGCAGGTCCATCCCTTGTGTGCATAGACACGGGCAGATTCGAGCATATTGGATGCACGTGAAGGAGATAAACTTAATTTGGTATAATTGATATCTCCTGATCGAAAATGTTGCATAATTAATAAGGAGAAAGACTCCTTACTCAAAGGGAACATTATCCAAGATTGCTATCAAATCTTTTAGTCAAAGTAGAGACTTTCATTATTAGGTCCAAGAAACTTACTTCAATCCTTTAAAAGAACAAAACTTTCAGAAGATTTTAGAAGCAAACTTTCGGAGATTCAATCCTTTGGTGCTTATATTCGGCTGAACACCTTCCGCTCACCTAGTTCCGACCTTATACGCGATCAGTCAAATGAGAGTAGCTACCAATTGTTTCCATGTTTTAACAAGTTAATAATCTCGTTAGAGTCTGTTTCAATTGTCACTGGAGTAAAATTATATTGCTATATGAAATCCTGCACGTAAAACTCTTAATTCAGCAAGCATATTGGTGGTAAAATGGATTGTCTGGTTATATCCAATAACATACAGGATTTTAAAGTTTATGGGTTCTATTGATTTTAAGTTAATATGTAGTAATAAGTGGATCCACATACAATTATTTATAAATATTTAGCAAATCTTTTAATATATGTATAGAGTTTGACAAAAATAACTCGATACCCATAAACCATATTATTATTGTATAAGCGGGTCTATGTGGGTTTATGCGGGTGTAAGGATGTTTTCTTCTTATTCTTCGTGAGTTTCTGTGATCACCATATGACCCATAAAACTTGTTACAAATTGCTAATCCACTTTGGAAAAAATAAAATCTAAGTAATTTGCTTATTATATTACTACAAATTTTAAGATATAGTTCATCAAAGATAATAATTAAGTTAATACTATTGGAGATTTGAAAAGAATTTTTTCACGAAAACTAAGACATACAATAATATGTTTTTGTGAAAAATTGAATTGTGGTGTAAAGACCTATAGTGAATTATTACTTATTGTTGTTGGGTTATACACAAGTCATTAAGGGATATTTAGAAATAATATTACAGTAATGTGAATACCATTTTACAATGAATAATAAATTAATATATTAAGGGGTCATTTGAGTTTTTCACAATTAGCAGCAAATACTTGCTTTTCTTTTTTAATTGAAGATTCAGTACTTAAGCAACAAAAGAATTTTCAATTTTTTGGTTGATAGAATTGAAAATTCCAGCCAAAATATAAAAAGGAAATAAGTAAACAAGATTTAAAATAAAATAATACTTATGCGGGTGCGGGTGGATGCGGGTGTGTGTGGTTGGTGGGGGGAGGAGGGGTTAGACGCGGTAAAAATACTATGCGGAACGGGTTGAGATATTTGCGGGTTTATGGGGTTTTGCTCCCGCAGTCACACTGCACCACTTGCCATCCCTAATTGTGGGAGTTTTTCTCCACTTAATTTGAGTACTTTATCTACTCTTTCTATAAGGCTAAACAAGAAAATTAACAAGACAAAATAAATGGAACAGGAAAACAAAATATTCATGAATATAGTCAATTAATAGGTCTAGAGAAGGACAGTTCACTTTGTTTACTCTATATAATTTGAATTTGATTTGGTACAACGTACAGTTTATTATTAAAATGAACTTTATTGGAATTGTTTGTACTTATACTACTCATATGGTTCAAAATTTGAAACAGCCAATATAAAGATTCAACCTGTTGAATAAATCAAACACATTAATCATTTTCCATGACAAAGACTGAAGAAGATTGTTACATTATTGTTCGTGTGCCCAACGGCCATCTCGCAAGAAATTTCACCATTATTATTTTTTCTAAAATGAGTTGAAAATAATTAGCTTTCGACATCCTTTTTTGAAAGATAGGGAAGCCGAGGTTCCTTCTAAAGTTATTCGTCTCGCTAAATAACTAGAGATAGAAGTCTTGACATTATTTTCTTTTGTGTTCTTACTCCTTTAAGTAAAGGATCCCAGACTTTTCAAAGTTCATTGTCTGACAAGATGAGACCAAAAAAAGAAATTGAGACTGTCGATTATTGAGTCACAGTATTTTTAGTCAGAATCAAGTCATCAGCAAAAACAAGTGAAAATATGGAAACACCAATTGTTGAAATTTTTATATTATATTGTTTAGGGATAAAATTATTTCTTAAAACCTAGGTTCTGGATTGGATAAAGTACGAGGAACGGAAAAGGAATCCTAGATAATATACTTTTTTCTTGTGGGTGGGAGTGGGTGGGGGGACTGGGGAGGGGCAATTCCTAGTACCTTCACATGATGAATTAAAATATTTTTTTTTTTTGGGGTTAGAACTGAGAATTGCATTACTTAATTAAAAAGATAGTTTGTAACAGAGTAATTAGTACCGATTACATTATCATTCATTTGCATGAAAGTAAAGGGGGATGGTTCTTCGAAAAACAGAATTGATTGTGGCGATGCTCCCATATTTGATTTGCCAAATTTAGCCAACGCATCAACTACTCCATTGCTTTCTCTAGGTGTGTGGATAAGTTATTGCACGTTCAGATCTTGGATTATCGACCTGCATGAGAAAATAAGTTATGAATATTTTAGACTGTCAACTTCGAGGATTTGGAGCAATACCTGTGAGTCCGTTTTAATTACTAGAGGACGGATGTTTTTGCTAAGAGCAATGTTTAACCCAAGTTCGAGTGCCAGTAGCTCCGCTTGTAAGGTGTGTTTGTGCATTAAAGGTGTTTTGCATATTCATAGATCCATTGTCCTGAGACGTTTCAGAAGACTCCTCCTGCTCCTCCATGATGGTTTGTTCGGTTATATGATCCATTTATATTAAGTTTGTAATGTGCTGGGGTGGTTTATGCCAAGAGGTGGGTTCCTTGATCTTATTTGCTTTGGTTAAATTAATATTGATTAACGCGCAACAACAATAACTACAACAAATTAAATCAACCAATAAACCCTACTAATATTATACCTTAGGACCTGCTCAAACCATGGTTTTGCTGTCAAATTAATGATTTCTCATACTACACATATAGGACATCACGTAGGATGTATTCAAGTCAATTTTTAGACTATGGATGTGTTTGGTTGGAAAATATTTTTCTTGAAATTAAATAAGTAATTTTCTTACTTATTTTCTGATGTTACGTTAGATAGCAGGAAATACCTTTCGGAAAATAAGTAATTTAAACAAACAATATTGGAGACGAAATGGGTAGGGAGGGGGGGGGGAGNTCGTCGAGACCGTGCTGGCGCCTAACGTTGAACTCGCTAGGCAAGCCAGCGTAAACATTCAATTTATCTTATTCCTTTATTATTATCAAATAGCATGCGAAAAGACAACACTAACATAGATAGAAGTACAAAATGGAGCAAGGTGTATAAGCTCAATGTATGCCTTTACGAAATTTCACAAAACCAATCCCAGAATGTCGGAGTCACAAGCCACAGACTATCTACGAATAATACATATAACGGTCTGAATGAAATAAGTACATCTGTTTCTGAAATATCTAGAACAGAATACAAAGAAGTAGGAAGGGACGCTAAGGCCTGCGGACGCCGGCATGACTACCTCGGGGTCTTCACTGGACTGAAGGCAGCAACCTCGATCTATGGTCTGTAGGGTCCTACACCGGGATCTGCACAAAGTGCACAATGTAGTATCAGCACAACCGACCCCATGTACTGAGTAAGTGCCGAGCCTAACCTCGGCAACCAAAGTCAACCTGTGCAGTTTAATAACATACGGAGGAAATAATACAACGAGAAATAGACAGTTAATCATAAGGGAAAATTGGAACATGCTGAGGGGAGGAAATCAAATAATGAAAAGTAACGAGGTAAGGCACAATCTAGATATCAATTTAAGCAACAGAATGGTAATACGAAAACAAGTGCATGGCATCACCCTTCGTGATTTTACTCTCGTCCTCACCATCAGAATCAATATATTCGGCACGACATCACCCTTCGTGCTTTTACCTCACAATATCATGGCACGTCATTATCCTTCGTGCATTATCTCTCATATCATGGCACGACATCACCCTTCGTGCTTTTACAATCACAATATTGGCACGACATCACCCTTCTTGCATTAACATTCACTCAAAATCACACGCACGACATCACCCTTCGTGCTTTTACACTCTTCCTCACCCAAACACATCAAATGATGGAAATCCAACAAGGTACAATATAACGGAGTAAACGGAAATAAACCGTAACCTCCCGACAAGGGAGTCAACAGTAGAATTAATACCATCTCGGTAAGGGAGTCAACAACTATATCCAATCTCACTTAGTGCATAACTTCACATAAAAATCTTCGACTGAAACTAATACTCAATACTATTCAATATCAAGGAATTTCCACCAACATGGATAACAAGTGAAACTCAAGTATTACTTAACGAAAATCACATGTATCACAATATTCGACTCAAAGGAATGCTTGACACCAACGTATAGGTACTCGTCACCTCACATATACGTCGAACATGATACTTACACATAGAAAATAGGTACAACACCTATTCCCTCAAGCTAAGGTTAAGCCAAACACTTACCTCAAATTCCACGACCAAACTCAAGCCTCGATTACCGCTTTCCCTTTTGAATTTGACTCCAATTCACTTGTATCTATACATATTCAACTCAATAACATCAATAAATGCCGAATAATTCCATCCCAACACTTAGTTATAGGTTTTACATCATTCTTCCCAAAAAGTTAAAGATCGACCACGGGCCCGCTTGGTCAAAACACGAGGTTTAGACCAAAACCCGATCACCCATTCACCCACGAGCTCGAATATGTAATTAGTTTTGAAATTCGACCTCAAAACGAGGTCTAAATTCCAATTATTCAAAAAGCCCTAACTCTACCCAAATCCCCAATTTTCTACCATTAAAACCCTAGAATTCTTGATAAAAGTTGATGAAAATCATTAGGAAATTGAAAGAAACTAGTTAGGGGTCACTTACCTATGATTTGGGAAGAAAATCTCTTGAGGAAATCACCCTTGATCTCCTATTTTGGTGAAGAAATGAAAATGAAATCGGGTGAAGCATCTAACTTAAACACATTGCCCGACCCTCGGACCTGCGAAAATGGGCAAGGCCCTTGGGGGCCACACTTGCGGAGGTGCATCCGCATTTGCGGAACCGCTCCTGCAAAGATTTTGTCGCACCTGCGGAATTGGGTTGACTGGGGCTGGACCGCACCTGCGGCTATGGATCCGCACCTGCGGTCTCGCACCTGCGGCCCAAGGCTCGCAAGTGCGGGCACACCAGAATTGGTGCACCAGCAGTGATTCTTCAACTCTAAACACTCCGGAACCTACCCGAAACTTACCCGAGCCCTCGCGGCTCCAAACCAAACATGTAAACAACCTCAAAACACATCCTACGGACTTACTCGTGCGATCAAATCGCCAAATTAATATCTTAAACAACGGATTTAGTATTAAAATCCAAGAAAAATTCCAAAACTTCCAGGCTGCGCACACAAAATGAGGTGAGACAAAAGGAGGTTTTTAAGGCCTCGGAACACAGTTTTGAATTATAAAACAAGGGATGACCTTTTGGGTCATCACATTCTCCACCTCTAAAACAATCGTTCGTACTCGAACGGACATAGAAAAGTACCTGAATCAGGGAAAAGATGGGGATAACGGCTTCGCATGTCGGACTCGGACTCCCAGGTCGCTGCCTCGACAGGCTAACCTCTCCATTGGACATGAACTGAAGGATAACTCTTCGATCTCAACTGACGAACCTGCCAGTCTAATATGGCTACCGACTCCTCCTCATAGGTCAAATCCTTGTCCAACTGGACACTACTGAAATCTAACACATGGGCTGGATCTACGTGGTACTTCCAAAGCATAGACACATGAAACACCGGATGCACAACTTATAAATTCGGTGGCAATGCAAGTCTATAGGCCACCTCTCCCACTCGGTCAAGAATCTCAATGGACCAATGAATCTAGGTATTAACTTGCCCTTCTTCCCGAATCTCATCATGCCTTTCATGGGCGATACCCGAAGCAATAGCCGCTTCCCAACCATGAAAGCCAAATCACGAACTCTGCGGTCGACATAACTCTTCTGCCTGGACTGAGCTGTACGAAGTCTATCCTGAATGATCTTAACCTTATCCAAGGCATCCTGCACTAACTCTGTACCCAACAATCGATCCTATCCCGGCTCAAACCACCCAACCGGCGACCGACACCGCCTACCATATAATGCCTCATAAGGAGCCATCTGAATGCTCGACCGATAGCTGTTGTTGTAGGCAAACTAAGCTAATCGCAAAAACTGATCCCAAGACCTCCAAAGTCAATGACACATGCTCGTAGCATATCCTCCAAAATCTGAATAGTACGCTCGGACTGTCCGTCTGTCTAAGGATGAAATGTTGTGCTCAACTCAACCCTCGTGCCCAACTCACGCTGAACTTCCCTCCAGAAATGCGAGGTAAACAGGGTACCTTGGTCAGAAGTAATGGAAACGGGCACACCATGAAGGCGAACAATCTCCCTAATGTATATCTCTGCCAATCTCTCCAAAGAATAGGAAACTGCCACAAGAATGAAATGCGCTGACTTGGTCAGCCTATCCACAATGACCCATACTGCATCGAACTTCCTCTGAGTCCGTGGGAGTCCAACAACGAAATCCATGGTGATACGCTCCCACTTCCACTCAGGAATCTCAATCTGGCTCATCAATCCACCGGGTCTCTGATGCTCATATTTTACCTGCTGACAATTGAAGCACCGAGCTACATATGCCACAATATCCTTCTTCATCCTCCTCCACCAATAATGCTGCCGCAAATCCTTGTACATCTTTGCGGCACCCGGATGGATAGAATACCAGGAACTATGGGCCTCCTCTAATATCAACTCACGAAGTCCATCCATATTGGGTACACAAATACGACCCTGCATCCGTAAAACTCCATCATCACCAACTGTAACCTGCTTGGCGTCACCGTGCCGAAGCGTATCCCTAAGGACGCACAAATGAGGGTCATCATATTGCCGGTCTCGAATACAATCAAACAATGAGGAACGAGCAACTGTATAATGTAGAACGCGGTCGGGATCAGAAACATCCAATCTCATGAACCAATTGGCTAAATCCTGAACATCCAAATCAAGCGGTCTCTCTTCGACCGGAATATAAGCAAGACTACCCATGCTGGCTGACTTCCTACTCGAAGCATCGGCCACCACATTGGCCTTCCCCGGATGATATAATATGGTGATATCATAGTCTTTCAATAGCTCCAATAATATCCTTTGCCTCAAATTCAACTCCTTCTTCTTGAACAAATATTGCAAACTCTTGTGATCCGTGAACACCTCACAAGACACGCCATATAAATAATGCCTCCAAATCTTCAGCGCGTGAACAATGGCTGCTAACTCCAAATCATGAACTGGATAATTCTTCTTGTGGATATTCAATTGACGCGAATCATATGCAATAACCTTGCCTTCCTGCATCAACACTGCACCAAGTCCAACCCGAGATGCATCACAATACACAGTATAGGGCCCTGAACCTGTGGGAAAAACCAACACCGGTGTCGTGGTCAAGGCTGCGTTAAGCTTCTGAAAGCTCACCTCACACTCATCTGACCACCTAAACAGGGCACCCTTATGATTCAACCTGGTCATCGGGGCTGCAATAGATGAAAATCCTTCCACAAACCGACGATAGTAACCTGCTAAGCCCAAGAAACTCCGAATCTCTGTAGCTGACGTGGGCCTAGACCAATCCTTGACTGCTGAAATCTTCTTGAGATCCACCTGGATACCCTCTACTGATACAACATGACCCAGGAATGCAACTGAGCTCAACCAGAACTCACACTTAGAAAACTTAGCATACAACTAATTGTCCTTCAAAGTCTGAAAAATGACTCGAAGGTGCTGCTCGTGCTACTTCCGGCTTCGGGAATAAATCAGAATATCATCAATGAAGACAATCACGAAGGAATCAAAATAAGGCCTGAACACCCGGTTCATCAAGTCCATAAAAGTTGTTGGGGCATTTGTCAACCCGAATGACATCACTAAGAACTCATAATGCCCATACCGAGTGCGAAAAGTTGTCTTAGGGATATCGGATGCCCTAATCCTCAATTGATGGTTGCCAGATCTCAAATCGATCTTCGAAAATACCTTGGCACCCTGAAGCTGATCAAACAAATCATCAATTCGCGGCAATGGATACTTGTTCTTGATGGTCACCTTGTTCAATTGCTGATAGTCTATACACATTCTCATCGACCCATCCTTCTTCTTAACAAACAACACCGACGCACCCCAAGGCGAGACACTAGGCTTAATGAAGCCTTTATCAAGAAAATCATGCAACTGTTCTTTCAACTCCTTCAACTCTGGCGGGGCCATACGATATGGCAGAATAGAAATAGGCTGAGCGCCCAGAGCCAAATCTATGCAAAAGTCAATATCCCTGTCGGGTGGCATACCCGACAGGTCTGAAGGGAACACCTCTGGAAACTCACGGACTATGGTCACAGACTCCATAGAAGGAACCTCGACACTAGAATCATGAACATAAGCCAATAGGCCAAACACCCCTTCTCAACCATGCGCCGAGCCTTCATATATGAGATAAACCTGCTGGAAGAATGACCAGGAGTCCCCCTCCACTCCAGTCGAGGCAACCCCGGTAATGCTAATGTCACGGCCTTGGCATGACAGTCCAGTATGTCATGATAAGGCGACAAACAATCCATCCCCAAAATAACATCAAAATATACCATATCCACTGGTCTCAGGACCACCAATAACCACTACACACGAACGGTAGACACGATCTACTACAATAGAATCACCCATCGGTGTAGACACATACAGGAGTACTCAGAGAATCATGAGGCATAACCAATTAGGGAGCAAAATAAGATGACACATAGGAATATGTGGACCCTGGATCAAATAAAATTGAAGCATCCCTGCTGCAAACTGAAACCATACCTGTGATAACTGTATCGGAGGCCTCAGCCTTAGGTCTAGCTGGAATAGCATAACATTGGGGCTGGGCCCCACTAGTCTGAACTACATCCCTGGGACGACCTCTTACTGGCTGACCTCTACCTCTAGTGGCCTAGCCTCCACCTCTAACGGCCTGACCTCCACCTCTAACACCTCGACCCCCACCTCTAGCTGGCAGAGCGGCCGGTGGAACACATGGTACTGGAACCATGGCACGAGAACCCTGGTGCTGAGAAATGCTCGAGGCTCGAGGGCAAAATCTAGCAATGTGCCTCTGATCACCACAAGTATAACAAGCCCTCGACTGCTGAGGCTGGTGACCATGAAACTGACCCTGACGACCTGAGTAACCACCCTAAAAACCCTGAATCGGCGGTGCATTGATAGGAGCTGATGGTGCACTGTAGGGAAACTAATCAGAATACTGCATATAAGAACCATGGCCACCTGGAGCACTGCGAGAAACCTGAAGTGCTGAATGAAACGGCCAAGGAGGATGGCCCCTACCAAAAAAATCCCTGCCTCCAGATGAGGTGCCACTGAACCTACCAAAATGACGGGGCATCTTGTCAGACCCCTGACCACCCCCCTGCAACAGAACCATCTCAACCCGTCGGGCCACGTTGGATGCATCCTGGAAAGAAATCTCACTCCCTGTCTCCTTGGCCATCTGCAATATGATCGGCTGAGCTAGCCCCTCAATAAATCTCCTCACCCTCTCTCGCTCGGTGGGAAGTATCATAATAGCATGCCGGGCCTAGGTAACAAACCTGGTCTCGTACTGAGTAACGGTCATACAGCCCTGCTGGAGACGCTCAAACTACCTCCGTAAATCCTCCCTTTGAGTGATAGGAAGAAACTTATACAGAAATAGCTGAGTGAACTGGGCCCAAGTCAAGGCCGGTGATCCAACTGGTCTGGCCAAACAATAGTCTCTCCACCAAGTCTTGGCGGGACCTGACAGACGAAAGGTAGAAAAGTCGACCTCATTGGTCTCCACTATCCCTGTGTTCCGTAGAACCTCATGGAAGCTATCTAGATAGTCCTGGTGATCCTCTGAAGATGCACCGCTATAAGTAGTAGTGAAAATCTTGGTGAACCTGTCCAACCTCCACAAAGCATCATCATAGCTGCTCCATCATCGATTTGAGCAATAATACCCGACTGAACTACCCCAGTTGGCTGAGCTATTGGAGTCTGAAACTGAGGAGCCAACTGCTCCGGAGTGCGAGTAGCGGGAGTCTGGGCTCCTCCCCCAGCCCGAGAGACGCTTGGTGCTGCAGGAAGCAAACCTGCCTGAGTGACAGTCTCCATGAGACCCACTAGACGGACCAGAGCATCCTGGAGTACTGGGGTGGCAATGAACCCCTCAGGGACCTGAGTTGGCCCAACCGGGACTGTCTGGGAAGGAACCTCATCAGCAAACTCTACCTGAGGCTCCGCCACTGGGGCTGCTGCTCTGGGCTGAGCTCTGCCCCTACCTCGGCCTCTAGCACGGCCTCAGCCTCTCGTTGGAGCCGTAACTGGAGGCTCGGGCTGCTGATCAGCGGATGAAGAAGCACGTGTTATCGCCATCTGCGAGAGAATATAATAGAAATTCAGTTAGCATTTAGAATTCAAATCGCACGACATAGAAGAATAGATGTGAAGAATAGATGTGAAGTCATTTCTAAACTCTGTAGCCTTTGGGGGATAAGCACAGACGTCTCCATACCGATCCCTCAGACTCTACTAAGCTTGTCCGTAAATTTGTGAGACCTAGGCAACCTAGTGCTATGATACCAACTTGTCACGACCAAAATTTCCCACCGTCGGGACCGTGATGACGCCTAATGTTGAACCCGCTGGGCAAGCCAACGTAAACATTCAATTTAACTTATTCCTTTATTATTAACAAATAGCATGCGAAAAGACAACACTAACATAGATAGAAGTACAAAATGGAGCAAGGTGTATAAGCTCAATGTATGCCTTTACGAAATTTCACAAAATCAATCCAAGAATTTTGGAGTCACAAGCTTACGGACTATCTACGAATAATACATATAACAATCTGAATGAAATAAGTACATCTGTTTCTGAAATATCTAGAACAGAATACAAAGAAGTAGGAAGGGACGCCAAGGCCTGCGGACGCCTGCAGGACTACCTCGGGGTCTCCACTAGACAGAAGGTAACAACCTCGAGCTATGGTCCGTAGGGTCCTACACCGGGATCTGCACAAAAGTGCAGAGTGTAGTATCAGTACAACCGACCCCATGTACTGAGTAAGTGTCGAGCCTAACCTCGGCGAAGTAGTGACGAGCCTACGACACGACAACCAAAGTCAACCTGTGCAGTTTAATAGCATACGGAGGAAAATAATACAACGAGAAATAGATAGCTAAGCATAAGGGAAAAGGGGAACATGATGAGGGGAGGAAATATCAAATAATGAAAGTAACGAGGTAAGTCACAATCTAGATATCAATTTAAGCAACGAAATGGTAATACGTAAACAAGTGCACGTCATCACCCTTCGTGCTTTTACTCTCGTCCTCACCATCAAAATCAATATATTCGGCACGACATCACCCTTCGTGCTTTTACCTCACAATATCATGGCACGACATTATCCTTCGTGCATTATCTGTCATATCATGGCACGGCATCACCCCTCGTGCATTAACATTCACCCAAAATCTCACGCACAACATCACCCTTCGTGATTTTACACTCTTCCTCACCCATACACATCAAATGATAGCAATCCAACAAGGTACAGTATAACGGAGTAAACAGAAATAAATCGTAACCTCCAGGCAAGGGAGTCAACAGTAGAATTAATACCATCCCGGCAAGAGAGTCAACAGCTATATCCAATCTCACTTAGTGCATAACTTCACATAAAAATCTTCGACTGAAACTAATACTCAACACTATTCAATATCAAGGAATTTCCACCAACATGGATAACAATAAAGTAAAACTCAAGTATTACTTAACGAAAATCACATGGATCACAATATTCGACTCACGGGCATGCTTGACACCAACGTATAGGTATTCGTCACCTCACATATATGCCGAATATGATACTTACCCATAGCAAATAGGTCACAATACCTATTCCCTCAAGCTAAGGTTAAGCCAAACACTTACTTCAAATTCCACGACCAAACTCAAGCCTCGATTACCACTTCTCCTTTTGAATTTGACTCCATTTCACTTGTATGTAGACATATTCAACTAAATAACATCAATAAATGCCGAACAATTCCATCCCAACGCTTAGTTATAGGTTTTACATCTTCTTGCCAAAAAGTCAAAAATCGACCCTGGGCCCGCTTGGTCAAAACACGAGGTTCAGACCAAAACCCGATCACCCATTCACCCACGAGCCCGAATATGTAATTAGTTTCGAAATTCGACCTCAAAACGAGGTCTAAATTCCAATTATTCAAAAAGCTCTAACTCTACCCAATCCCCAATTTTCTACCATTAAAACCCTAGAATTCTTGATAAAAGTTGATGAAAATCATTAGGAAATTGAAAGAATCTAGTTAGGGGTCACTTACCTATGATTTAGGAAGAAACTCTCTTGAGAAAATCGCCCTTGCTCTCCTATTTTGGTGAAGAAATGAAAATGAAATCGGGTGAAGCATCTAACTTAAACACACTGCCCAACCCTCGCACATGCGGTGCCTGGGTCTCACCTGCGCTTGTGCAGGTGCGGGAAAATTCATCGCACCTACGAAAAATGGGCAAGGCCCTTGGGGGCCGCACCTGCGGAGGTGCATCCGCATCTGTGGAACCGCTCCTGCGAAGATTTTGTCGCACCTGCAGAGTTGGGCTGACTGGGGCTGGACCGCACATGCGGTTGGGGATCCGCACCTGCGGTCTCGCACCTGCGGCCCAAGGCTCGCAGGTGTGGGCACACTAGAACTGGTGCACCAGTAGTGATTCTTCAACTCTAAACACCCCAGAACCTACCCGAAACTTACCCGAGCCCTCGGGGATCCAAACCAAACATGTACACAACCTTAAAAATATCCTATGGAGTTACTCGTGCAATCAAATCGCCAAATTAACATCTTAAACAACGGATTTAGCATTAAAATCCAAGAAAAATTCTAAAACTTCCAAAGTATCAAATTTCACAACTACGTGTCCGAATCACGTCAAATGATCTCTGCTTCTTACCAAATTTTATAGACATATCATAATTATCATATTGAACCTGTACCGGGCTCCGGAACCAAAATACGGGTCTGTTACCATGAATTTCAAACATAACCAAATTTCCGAAAACTCTTATATTTTTAGTAAAATAATTTCTTTCAAATATTCATTTCTCGGGCTTGGGACCTCGGAATTCGATTCCGAGCATATGCCCAAGTCCCATATTTTCCTACGGACCTTCCGGGACCGTCGAATCACGGGTCTGGTTCCGTTTACCTAAAATGTTGACCAAAGTCACCTTAAATCAAAATTTTAAGGCTAATTTAGCATTTTTCTCAATTTTTCACATAGAAGCTTCCCGGATATATGCCCGGGCTGTGCACANTGCTTTAACGCTAAACTATACTATATTCGTGCTTAATTGAGTTTATTTTGTGTGTAAATATGTTGAAAACGAAATTGAAAGGAAAATAAAAATTTTATGTGTATTTTATACATTACAAGAATGAAGTTATGATTATTTAATTAGTAAATATATTAAGGTTTAACTTTGTGTGGGCAGAAAAAAGAGACAAATACAAAAAAAAGACAAAAAGAACAATCGGAAAGGAAACAGAAAACAAAAACGTGACTTGAAGAATTGGGACACAAGAAAGACAAAGAAACAAAGTTAGGCATCAAAATTGAATTGAATTGAAGCAGCAGGCGGAGCGAGATACTTTGTTCGCGTTAGAGTTGGTAAGGCGAGGTACTTAGCTCGCGACAGAGCTGGCGTCGCACAGTGTATAGCGAGGTGAAGCTCACGTTTTGCCTCGCGCCGCGAGACTTGTAGCGAGGGTACTTCGGAATGTTAAAGCCTATTTTGTCTCATATGTGGTTTTAGACTTTGATTATTTCGTTTGAGTCTTTTCCCTACACATAAATAGTTATTAAATATCATTTTTAGGGGAGTTTTGCGACCGGAGGCAAGAACATCACGTGCACAATTTTTGGAAGAGAAAATCATAGAGTTCTTCATTCCTTTATCTTTTCTTTGTAATTTGTTTATGCACAATACTTGGAAAATTGTTACTACGAACATGAGTGGATAAGCACTCTAGTTCTAGGGTTGTGGTTGGCATGATTATTAATTAAATCTTTATTAATTCGGATTATCATCTTGTGATTGTTTCTTTTAATTCTAATTTTAACTTGTGAATTATTGTAGCTACCAATTCACCCTACTATCTATGCTATGCTTGGGAAACCCGTGTTTAGATTAGAGTAGAATTAGAGAGAGCTTGTTTATGAACCCATGGCTCGGGGAAAGATTTCGCGGTTAGGATAGGAATAGACCTAATAGTCTTGCTTAATTGAATACCGTATTATATTCGTTCATGATAGACTCAATACCATAGGAATATATAGTTGATATATTGTGGGAATGCGAGTAGTATTGTGGGAACATGCTATTCATATAAAGATCTGGTTAATTAGCAACCATAGATAATCTGGATTAACGAGTGTGATTATTGAACTTAAAAAATTGATAAATCAACCACAACCCTGGAATTTTCATCTCCTCTGAAGTAAAACCTCGTCATATACATTTGTATTAGTGATAAATTAGTTGTTACTTGTTTAATTTTCGCAATAGTAGATTAACAGAAAAACAACACTCTTGATTATCTTGGACAATTAATTAATTTTAGAAAAGCGACCACGTATACTTGCGTGTACTTGGGGAACCAATAAATTTTTGGCTCCGTTGCCGGGGATTTAGTTATTGATTGTTTATTTAAGCTAGGTTTTTATTCGTTATTTGTTCATGTTTTAATTTTTTTTTAGTTTGCTTTGTCTGTGATAACGCAAGCTCTTCTCTTGAATGCGGAGGAGTAGAAGCGCAAACAATCTCCTTCCTCTTGATCCTGAAATCGAACGAACACTTCATAGAGTGAGGAGGGAAGTCGAAGCTAGAACTATAATTGAAAGAGAATTGGACATCTTAGTTCAACCACAACCAACAGATATGGCAGGTTGAAGGGCATCCGGTTTATAGAGGATGCAAGGCCCAATCTGGCTCTTATGACTTAGGCGATTGTGAAGCCTGATATCACAGGCCATTTTGAACTCAAAAAGTACATGGTACAATTGGTCAATCCACATAGAAATATGTTGGATTATCTCATGAAGACCCCGCAGAGGCACATTCAGAACTTCCTGAAAATTACAGACACTTACAATTATCCGAACGTTTCTAAGGATTATGTCAGGCTGACACTATATTCGATTTCACATCTGGGGGAAGCTAAAGAATGATTGCAAAAGGAGCCCGCAAAATCAATCCACAATTGGGATGATCTAGCAAGGAAATTCATAATCAAATTTTTTCCCACGGAGAAGACAAAGTCGTTGAGGAGCTAGATTCTTGGGTTTCAGCAACGAGATGGCGAGACTCTTCGACAAGATTGGGAAAGATACATGAAGCTACTTAGAGACTGCCCAAACCATTGTCATACTGATGAGGTGTTGGGTCACACTTTCGTTGATGGGTTGGACGAGGCATCAAAGATGAATCTTGACTCAACATGTGGGGGCAGTTGCATGGAAAGACCGTATAGTGAGATCCAGATCCTGCTAAAAAATTTCACTACTAATGATAATAATTGGCAAGGAGATGGGGAACCACGAAGATCACTTAAACAAAAGGCAACAGGTGTGATCGAGCTTGATGTTTTCTCAGCAATGAGGGCAGATATAGCGAGCTTAGTGAATCAAATGAATAAAATGATAATGCACCACACACAACAGATGCAACAAGTGCAACAGATGTCTACTTGCTGCGAGTTATGTGGTGAAGGTCACACAAGTGATATATGTCTCGTGAATCCTGAATCAATCTACTACGTGGGTCAACAAGCTAGAGGGCCGATGAATCAAAATGCTCAATATGGTAACACATACAATCCGAACTGGAGGAATCATCCTAACTTCTCTTGGGGTGGAAATCAGAATATCAGGCCTCAAGCGAATTACAATCATCCACCCCAACCTCCACAACAAGCAGATGAGAGTTTGACTGACATGATGAAAAAACTCTTGATAGACAATCAGAAAGTTATGGTTGAGAATCAATAAGTCAGGGATGAGAATCAACAATTGCGTACAGAATTCAGAAATCTAGAGAGACAGTTTGTGCAAATGACTAATAATCA
Source organism: Nicotiana knightiana (assembly GCA_005239525.1). NCBI lineage: Eukaryota > Viridiplantae > Streptophyta > Magnoliopsida > Solanales > Solanaceae > Nicotiana > Nicotiana knightiana. The sequence continues at coordinate 29,880 of ML414912.1, forward strand.
GAATACTAGACCCGTTGGTGCTCTCCCGAGTGATACTGAGCCTAATCCTAAGGCTCAAGTTAATGTGGTTACCTTGAGAAATGGAAGAGAATTAGAAGAAGTTCTAGAGAATAAGAACTATACAGCTAGACCTAAAGGAGAATTAGTTCCTAAGCTCGTTGAGGAGAATAAGAAAGAAAAGCCAAAAATTATGACAAGGCCACCACATCCGTTTCCACAACGACTGCAAAAGCAAAAAGATAATGCTATGTACAAGAAATTCTTAGATTTTGAGCCAAGTGAGTGTGAGTTTGCCTTTGGTGGAAATTTTGTCGGAAGTGCCTAAGTATGCAAGGTATCTCAGAGATATTGTGGCAACAAGCAAAGACATACAGAGTTTGAAACAGTTGCACTTACTGAAGAGTGCAGTGCTAGGGTTCAGAGTAAACTACCTACTAAGTTGAAGGATCCGGGTGTTTCACAATTCCTCTGTCTCTTGAAAAACAAGAAGTTGGTAAAGACCTGTGTGATTTAGGGGCTAGTATAAATTTGATTCCATCCTCTTTGTTCAAGCAACTCAGATTGGGGGGTGCTTAGACATACTATAATCACTTTATAGTTGTGTAGGAGTTGTTGTGTTTGTTCAATCATAGTTCCTCAATTTCATATTTAAATAATTTCTTCGTTCTTTTAAAGAAAATATTAAATACTTCATAGGAGTATTAATATATAAAATGATTCCATTTACCAAACAAAAAGGTACTTCAACATAAAAAGGTAAAAATAGCACGAGCTAACCAGCTTTCGGTGGTCACTCAAATATAGCCAGCATTTTTCAAGCCATTGAAAAATAGCCACTATTTTGCTGCAACAGAGACCGGTCCAACATAATATACTGGAGTTCAGTGCACCTATGTATGAACTTCCAGCATATTATGCTGGAACTCCAACACGCGGAAAGTTCCAGCAGAATATACTGGAGATTCGAGCACCTGTGTATGAACTTCCAGCATATTATACAGGACCGATATACTTTGTTGGAACTCTAGTATATTATGCTAGAGTTCTAGTATACTTATGCTGGAACTCCATTATATTATGCTGGAGTTCCAGTATACTTATGCTGGAACTCCATTATATTATGCTGGAGTTCCAGTATACTTATGCTGGAACTCCATTATAATATATTGGAGTATTTTCTGGATTTTGAACAGTGTTTTCGTTTAGATTTATCTTTACATGAAAAGTGGCTAAATTTTGATTACTTTTGAAAGTGTGGCTATTTTTGAATGACCACTTTTAAATCTGGCTATTTTTGAATTTCTCCCCATAAAAAACTACATTAAAATACTAAAGCCCAATTATTGAGAGGAGTGGAAAAGGAATCCTAATACTAATATAATTATAGTTATTTAATAAATTTATAATAGTAGGAGTATTTATATAGCAAATGATACCATTTACCAAATAAAAAGGTACTTGAACATCAAACACTAGTACATAAAATACTAAAGCACCAATTGTTTTAGAGGAGTGGAAAAGGAATCCTAGTACCTAATAAAATTATAGTTATATAACATAATTAAAATACATAGTTATATAACATAATTAAAATATATAACATTACTAATTTTCCAACCTAAAGACCTGCTCAAGCGATGCTGTTGCAGTCAAATGATTTATTCTAACTCTTTTTTTTTTTTAATTACAGGACACCACGTAGGATGTATTCAAAGTCAATTTTAGACTATGTTACATGGTTTGCACGACCACAAGACCTTCAACTTTCAAGGGACAACTGGATTGAAAAAAGACAGAGTTATTAGAATGTTTAGAAATAAGACACGCAAATGGAGAAGGTAAACAGTGCACAAAGTATTCCGTATTTATGTAGGGCGAAATTCAGAGAAGGGCTGCACTCCAAAGAGTGTATGTGGACAGCCTACTCTAATATAAAAATCGATGAGTATTTTCACGGTTCGAACTCGTGTCCTATAAGTCACACAAAGACAACTTTATTATTGCTTCAAGGCTCCTACTGTAATTTTCCTTTACTACATTTTGAAAGCCCTTGTGATCCGTTGAAACTTTACACAAAAAGCCAAATAGCCAATATAGACATATGTACTTGCACCAATCTGTGTTCCCGGCCTTATACTGAACCGCTGATAGAGCTTATGTGGCGTTATAAAGTGCGTGATATATCATGCCTTTGAGGAGCGTAAAATTGTGGAGTAAGGGATCAGGAACACAAATCGGTGCAAGTACGCACAATTGATGCAAGTACATCGGTTTATTGACTATTCGACCTTTGATAAATTTGTACAAATTCTCTAATATAATAATAATTTTTATAGAGTAGTCTAATGTTGAAGTAGTAGATCATAATTGGATCTTATTTATAATTATGTTTAATTTTAATATTTTTGAAAGTAGACATGTCCTTTTCTTGTAAAACCTATTCCCTTAATTAATTCTCAAATTTTAACTTTGCCAATGCTAATAGGCCTCTTGCAGTAATTCCGATTCACAATTAGGAAACAGCTTACCCTAGGCATATTTAACACTACTTGGAGATCTCATTTGTGGGGAAGCAACCACTACTTTCAGTCCACAAATGATTGTAGATTATCTATTTCCATTTTAGTTGTTGCTTTCAAAATATCCTCTTAATTTTATTCGCTTATGATCTCGATTTTTCACTGATCACGTAGCCTTCTTTTGTTTTCTAAGACTTCTCACGATCCTTGAAATCAAAGAACTAAAGAAATACTTCATTCTTTTTGGATATTCTAGTATAGTGACCTCAATCAAAATTACTCTTGAGACAAATGAGAGACCTAAGGTCTCAACTAGTTGCCATTATTTATCATTTTTTCCTAAGAGTAAAATCGTAAAAAAATTGGAGTAAAATAACTAAAGGTTGTATGTGTTATCCCTCGTCGTTTCACTAGCCGACCCTTGACCCATGTTATTTTGAGGTCATATTTAGTATTCAGAGTTTGTTTCGAATTGGTACTACTCTTGCAGACCGCACTTGATAAGTTATGTGACTTTTTGTTTTGATGATTTAACAAACTTTATATGAGAACCAGATAGGGAACCTGATACAAAGCCTCTCCGTGCTCAAAACAACAAGCCAAATGTCTGGAAAAAGTTCCAATGGTAAGGGAATGACAGAGAGAACATATGGATGTCAGTTCTTCCGGTCACGGTACGAGTCAACTCTTTATAGTTGTTAGATCTGCTGCACTACACGCGCAATAGTGCAGCAGTCACTATTGAAGCATGCTGTGCACCGGACACTTGCTTGCATCATCCTTGGTGACCTCACTTATATATTACCAACATGAGGCAAGGGACTACACACACTTGCAAACCCTAAAATACATTTTACTCTCAAGTGTGCAACCGCCTTCATTTACTCCAAGGCGTTGAAGAACAAAGTATCAACAGAACGAAGGACCAGATCCTAGCATTGAGTACATCGTGTGTCCTTAGTATTATTGTATCTTTGTTAATGTTATTCACCTGTAAATCCTATTCAACTTATTTAGAAGTATCTCATAGGATACCTTTGTAAACCATAAATCTTGTGTTTGTGTTTGACTAGAGTTAGTCAAAGTGGTTAGATTTGTAATAGAGTTATTACAAAGAGACTTGCAATATAGTTATTGCAAGTAGGTGCTGGATTAAGAGTTTAATTCCTAGGTTACAATGGGTTGTAATCTAAAGTTGCTTGGTTAGTGAAGTTGAAATCCTACAAGTGTAGGTCGTGATTTTTAATTCTGTGAGCTGGAAGTTTTTCATGTAAAATATTGTTGTGTTATTTACTTACTGCTATATGTGTGTTATGTGGGAGCTGATAGAGAACCAGGTTCTCCATACAGTTTGCTGGACTCTTAGTTTACATCAATTAGTGTCAGAGCAGGTTCTTTCTACAAGGCTAACACCTAGAAAGGAGCCATATGGCTGCTCCACCAAATTTTGAAGAAGGTTAATCAACCTACAGACCGCCAAGATTCAATGGACAATACTATGGCCGATGGAAGACAAGAATGCATGATTTATCATGGCTGAAGATTCAGAACTTTGGGATGTCATCTGTGATGGATCCTTCGTCCTAATGAACACCGTTGGAGAAACAACAATCACAGTTCCAAAAACAAGGAAAGGAGTACAATGACGTCGATTGTAAAGATATTGAGAAAAACTTCCAAGCAAAGAAGGTCCTCGTCTGTGGTATTGGATCAGACGAGTACAACCAAATCTCAGCTTGTAAATATACCAAGGAGATCTGAGAGGCTCTCCAAACTGCACATGAAGGTACCACTCCCTACTGAGTATGGACTCTTCAAGATGAAGGAGGATGAGTCCATTCAGGACATGCATAATCGTTTCACTTCCATCATCAATAACTTTATTCTCTAAGAGAGATTATCCAAGGAACAGACTAGTCAGAAAAATACTCAGTGTGTTACCTGGTTCCTAGAAGAGCAAGGTCAATAATGTCACGATCCAAATCCTAACCCAGGTCGCAATGGCGCCCAAAACCGCAGTCAGGCAAGCCAACCTCAATCTACTAGTGAGTTTCATGTAGTTTACCAAAAACATTTTCAACACTTGCTTAACTTAGTTTTGAGACATTAAGTAGAAACGGATAACTTAGGAAACTTTATGAAAAATAAATAATCATGAAGTCATAATCAACGATTACATCCCAAAAATAATGTCTACTAGCGTGTGTTCCAGGAACTAGTGTCATAAGTCTACGAGCATCTAGTAGAATAATATCAAAAGAATAAAAGTCTGTCCTACTGCCTGAGTAAGTATAGACAGAAGTGGCAAAAGAATAGCTCCAAAGTGCTGCTGGGAGTCGCCAAGAGAAGCAGCTCACCATGAAGCCTCGACCAGGTATAAATCAGGAATGAGCTCCGGACTGGTACCCAGATGCACCTGCCTCAGAACCTGTACAATTAAGTACAGAGCGTAGCATGAGTACATAAACAATATATACCTAGTAGGTATCTCGCCTAATCTCGAAGAAGTAGTGACGAGAGGTCGACTTGACACTTACTAGGGTCCAAACAGTATATTAGGTGATATTTTAAAAGAGGACAACAGGTAAGCATGGATAGTAAGGAAATAAATATCGAATCATAATCAAAATCCAAATACGTGGTGAAGCACCAATATACAAGTTTTCAGTTCGTTCTTCCAGGATATTTCACAGCTCAACAGTCATAAAAACATCAGGCAAATAGCATGCGCATAGTGGAATAAGGACATCCGGTCTGGGCCAACATAATAATAATAACTGTACATTGTCGTAGGGTCGAACGACGCGAACCATAGATACATCTATTAACCTGTCGTGGCGTACGACCCGCTCCCCTGAGAGTAGGGGGAAAGAATCACTCTGCTCGCGGGATATAAGTTGTGAAACGGTCGCATGCAAACACAACATCTTTCTTTAAATCCTTTCCAAATAACAATTCTTTTAAACACCGATTTTTCTTGAAACAAGATTGCGTACAATGAAGTTACAAAGAATATAACTCAAGTTAATGAAATTCACACGGTATGGTGTGGGCCTAACTACCCGGACATAACAATAATAGTCACTATGCACAGGCTCTCGTCACCTCGCACGTACGTAGTCCCCCACAAACAATAACACATAATCATTTATTTCACCTATGGGGAAAATTCCCTCTTACAAGGTTAGAAAGGAGACTTACCTCGTGTCAAGTCTACTTCCTGGGTCTCCTGAAACTCCAAATTCGTCGCCCAAGGACTCGAAACTTGTCAAATATTGCATAAATAAATCAGTCTATACTCCAAGGTCCTTAATTCTCCTACTTAAATGATCATTTCAACCTAAATTGAGAAAATCCTAAAATACACCTCCGGGCCCACATGCTCGGATTCTGGAAATTTTTGAAGGAAACTATCACCCATGGCCTAAGGATCAATATTATATAATTTTTGTATGATTCCTTAATAAATTTCTTGGTAATTTCTCATTTTTGTCAAAAACTTAGGTTTTACTCTAAACCCATGATTTCCACTAATTTGATGTGTTAATCAAGTATTAAACTAAATTTATAGTAGGAATTACTTACCTTATAGTAGCTAGGTCGAATACCTTCCTTGCATGCTCTCATAATCGCCCAAAGATGAATAAAAGTGTTCAAAAATGGCTAAGTCTCGTCTTTAAAACGAAGTTCACTGCCTACAAGCTTTTCGTACCTGCGGCTCTAGTACTGCACCTGCGGTCTCGCATCTGCGATAAAATCTCGCATCTGCAGAGAAGGGGGAAGGGGGGCCTGGCTTCGCACCTGCGGCTCCGTTTCTACGAAAAGGAGTTCGCATCTGCGAAATGTGCAGCTCCCTCAGGAGTCGCACTTGCGAGGCTGGGACCGCAGAAGCGATCTCGCACCTGCGAATTGCCCTCCGCAGGTGCGATCGCACCAAATCTGGTGAACCACCAGTCATTTAAGGCTGGTTTTTGGCTCGCTCGATGCCTGAATGGCATCAGGGCCCACCCGAGACCCCGTCCAAATATACCAACAAGTCCTAAGTCATAATACGGACTCGCTCGAGCCTTCGCAACGTCCTAAACAATGCTAAATCTAAAAATCATACCCCAATACCTATTGGATCAAACTTAAGAAGTTTAAGTTCTTGAATTCGCTTTCAATATGCCGAACCTATCTATACTACTCGGAAACAAATTTTGTGAGCAAGTCATAAATGACATAAAGGAATTATTCCCGGTCTCGAAATTTCGTTTGGATCTCAATAACACAAAAAAACGTTCCAAACCTTAAGTTTGAACTTAAGGAGACCTTAATTCACTATTAGGCGCCAAAACGCCACCGGTTCATCCAAAACCCGTTCCGAACACACGGCCAAGTTATCATCAAACTAACCTACCGGAACCTTCAAATCTCGATTCCGAGGTTGTTTACCAAAAATATTGACCGAAGTCAATCTTGGCCTTTAAGGCCAACCTTAAGGAAATAAGTGTCCCTATACCACTCCAAACTCCTCCAAACCTCGAACCACCCGTCCCCACAAGACATAAATCAGTAGAAGCAACTATGAGAAGTCTCATTTAGGGGCACGGAGTTCTAGAACACGAAAAGACCGGTCGGGTCGTTACAAATGCTATCATAGAGGTAAAAGATCTGCAAAAGCTGAAGATTGACGGACTCATTGGAAATCTGAAGACCTAAGAAATGAAAGAAGGGTCTTGAAAGAAGAGAAACCAAAAAGGAGAAGGACCTGATTCTCAAAGAAGACAACAAAGACTCAAGTGGTGATGATGCTGACATGGCCTATCAGACACGGAGGTTTTAGAAAATGGTTCGTAGAAATGGAGGTATTCCTAAAAAGGGAAGCTCTAGGAGAACAAAAGGGCTATGATTGTTATCACAAATGCGAGAAGCCACGAAATTTCATCAAAGATTTCCTTCTCCACAAGCAGGACCATTACAAGCACAACACAAACAAGATGGCCAAGAGGAACTCGGTCCCCGTTACGAAATTAAAGAGAAGAGATGCCGCCGATGAAACAAGCTCTTGCTGCATAAGGAGATTCCTCTAGTGAATCTGAGGGTGATGATGAACAAAGAGACATCTCCATGATGTCCGTTCAAAGGGAAGCAATAGAATATGACTCCATATTTTCCCTGAAGGAAAAATCTGATGAGGATGAAGATGATGATGACGATGAGGTAAACTTTCTAGACATTCAAAAAAAATTAAAGTCCTGTTATCAAAAGAAGCTGGTATCTTTAGCTAATATTTTAGTTGATGCTTATCATAATCTTATTAATGATAAAAATACTTTGACTGAGGAAATATGAGAGGTAGAGCATGAGAGAGATGATTTACTGGTCGTAATTGTTGATTTGAAAGAAACCATAGAGGATTTAAAGAAAGAAAAAGATGTTCTAACTGAGAAAATTTAAGAGATAGAACATGAGAGAGATGACTTGCTGGTAGTAGTTGTGGATCTAGAGGAAACAGTAGAGAAATTAAAAAAGGACAATAATTCTGTATAAACTTCAATCGAAAATTGCATGAACTCTTTAAAAGGAAAGGAAGTGGCGAGTGAGGCACACCTTAAGCTTGAAAATGAACTCAAAAAGACAAAGTTGAGCCTTTGTGATGAACTTGAAAGAAATAGACAACTTCAGAAAGATTTAAGTAGGGTTAAAAAATACCTAGATAAATCTTTGAAGTGGACATGGTCCTCTGACACAATCACTTCCATGTATAAAAGTAATGGGTAGGAACATGCAGGGAATCGGGTCCCAAAAAGAAAAGACTTCCTATAACCCACATAGCAAGTATGTTACTATGCCTTACATCTGGTTTTGCACTCATGGTCCTCTGACACAATCACTTCCATGTATAAAGTAATGGGTAGGAACATGCAGGGAATCGGGTCCCAAAAAGAAAAGACTTCCTATAACCCACATAGCAAGTATGTTACTATGCCTTACATCTGGTTTTGCATTCATTGTGGTAACACTGGCCATTTCAAGATTCCTGTAAAGCAAGGTTTCAGTCCCAACAGAAAAAAAAAGTTTTTGTTAAAAAAATATCTACTGCTAAGGAGCCTGGTTCTCGAAAAAAGAAACGTGTGATGCCTACTAGGACAAAAAGAAGTTTAATTTGCCCCTTTCCTCATTTTAAGGGACCCAAACTTGTTTGGGTTCCTTATTATAATATCTGATTTCCTTGTGCAGGCAGCAGTAAAAAGAAACAGCCAAAGATGATACATGGATAATGGCTGCTCTAAACACATGACTGGAAGTACTCACGATATCCTTTCACTCCAAGCCCTACAATATGGGAGTGTGTCCTTTGGTAATGACTTCTAGGAGTTGAAAAAATTAAGAAGACACTCACTCATTCAATTGAAAATGTGTATTATGTGAATGGATTGAAATACAACCTGCTGAGTGTCTCAAATCTCCGACAAAGGAAACAAAATGGAGTTCTTATCAAAGTCTTGAACAATCACCAATCTTGTAAATGGTGAAGTGGTTCTGGTGGCGAAAAGATTCAAAAACATCTATGTTGCAGACTTCGAGTCTCTGAATAGTGGCAATCTTACATGTTTAAGTGTTGTTGATGATGATGTTGAACTGTGGCACGGAATATTGGGACATGCAAGCTTCTCTCTGTTGAACAAGCTAATCAAGAAGGACCTGGTCTGTAGGCTGCCGAAGTCAAAGTTCAAAGATCACAAGGTGTGTGATGCATGTGTGAAAGGGAAGCAAGCCAGGTCCTCATTCAAGCCAAAGAAGGAAGTAAGCACCTCAATGTCACTGGATCTTCTCCATATGGATCTGTGTGGACCTATGAGGATGCCCAACATAGGAGGAAAGAAGTACATCTTCGTTGTTGTTGATGACTATTCAATATTCACATGGACCTTGTTCCTCAGAACCAATGATGAAATATTTCCAGTCTTTGCTGCCTTTGTGAAGCAGATTCAAGTGAAGATGAGCCATAATGTTGTGAGCATAAGATCTGATCATGCTACCGAGTTTGACAATGCAAAATTTGATGAATTCTGTGCTGAAAATGGTATAAGTCATAATTTTTCAACTCCTAAAACACCCCAACAAAATGGTATTGTGGAGAGAAAAAATAGGACTCTTGAAGATATGGCAAGGACGAGCTAATTCACAGTGGCATACCAAAGATATTTTGGGCTGAGGCAGTGAACACTGCCTACTATCTGTTAAACAGGGGCATGATCAGGCCCTCCCAAACAAGACCCCGTATGAATTGCTAAATAGGAGAAAATAAAAGTTGACTTACCTGAGAGTATTTAGTTGCAACTATTTTGTTCTTAACAATAGTAAGCAAGTGTAGGAAAAATTTGATGCTAAAAGTGATGTAGGGAATTTTCTTGGCCATTCTTCACAAAACAAAGCATACAAGGTCAACAAAAGAACTCAATGCGTAGAGGAAAGCGTACATGTAATCTTTAATGAATCACACCACTCAACTAGGAAGGATTCACATGATAAGAATGATAAAGATGGAGAGTATTAAAATGTTCATGGAGAAGTCATTGATATGGCAAACGGGAAGCAGATCTGATGAGTCAGGTCAAGGAGTCTAGTGAAGAAGATGCATCAGGACCTCTAGCTAATTCGGAGGAACCTGGTCCCTCCATCACAATAGCTGAATCAGAAAATAGAGTTGATGATACTGTGCAAGGCACCCCTTATGCTGAGCAGAGAAGCGGTACTCACACTTCCATGGATGCCTATGATGGGTCTCATACGTTGGAACCTGTTCCTTCACACCTTGAGACTTAGGTGTCCAACTGGAAGCACAAAAGTTCACATCCTCTCCAGAATGTAATCACTCATTTGGATTCAAGAATTCAAACTAGATCAAAGATAAGAAACATGTTTGCTTTTTCAGGTTTTTAGTCTCAATTGAGCCGAAAAATATCAAGGAAGCATTGAAAGATGCTGACTAGATTGCTTCTATGCAAGAAGAGCTCCATTAATTTGAGAGAAACAGTGTGTAGCACGTGATTCCTCGACCATCAGATAGAACATTTATTGGAACTAGGTGGATGTTCAAAAACAAGCTTGATGAGTTTGGAAATACAATAAGAAATAAGGCCAGGTTGGTGGTTCGAGGCTACAATCAAGAGGTAGGAATTGATTATAATGAAACTTTTTCTCCAGTTGCAAGAATGGAAGCCATCAGAATTCTTATTTCTTTTGCATCCCATATGGAATTCAAATGGTTCCAAATGGATGATAAGAGTGCATTTATGAATGGATATTTGAAGGAAGAAGTTTTTGTCAAACAACCAGCTGGTTTTGAATGCCATGAACATCCTGAACATGTATTCAAGCTTGACAAGGCCTTCTATGCATTAAAGTAGGACTCTCGTGAAAGGTGTCCAGGTTCCTTCTCGAAAATGGCTTCACTAGAGGGAAAATTGATAGCACTCTTTTTCTAAAGAAAAGAGGGAGGAACCCGCTAATTTTACAGGTCTATATTGACGACATCATCTTTGGTGAAACAAATGATTCCTTGTGTGGGGAGTTTGCCAAGCTTATGGGAAGCGAGTTTGAGATGAGTATGATGTAGGAGCTGAACTTCTTCCTAGGATTGTAAGTTAAGGAAACCTATAAGAGAACGATGATAAGCCAGCAGAAATACATTAAGGAGCTTCTGAAAAGGTTTGAGATGGAAAGTTCAAAGATCATTGATACTCCAATTGCCACTGCCACATGTCTAGACATGTAAATGAAACCATGTATCAGGGTATCACTAGTTCTCTTTTGTACCTAACAACTAGCAGACCTAACATTGTGTTAAGTGTGGGGTTGTGTTCTAGATTCCAATAAAGTCCTAAAGAATCTCATTTGAAAGCTGCTAAAAGAATTATGGGATATCTCAAAGGAACGTAGGGCCTGGTCCTCTAGTATCCCTCACGAGATAATTTCGACTTAATTAGGTATGCTGATTATCTGGTGGATAGGAAGAGCACATCTGGTATGGACCATTTTCTAGGATTTTTCTTAATTTCATGGGTAACTAAGAAACACAATTCTGTAGGCCTTTCCACTACAGAAGCTGAGTATGTAGAAGCTGCCTCATGTTGTGCTAAACTACTGTGGATCAAGCAAAAATTAGAAGATTTTGGTGTATTCTCTAACTGCGCGCCACTGCTGTGTGACAACACAAGTGCCTTGAATGTGGAAAAGAACCCAGCGCCACTGCTGTGTGACAACAAAAAAATAGAAGTAGAAGGACATGTGGAAGAGGAAGGTCCCAAGTCAGTGGTTTGAAGAAGAAAGTATGGAGCAAGTGGTTGTCACTAGTCTTGGTGAAGATGTGTCAGCATCTAGTGTATCTGACACCCCCCTCTGTTCAAAATTTTGATCTAAACGTCCTATCTCCATTAGGTAATGCCTCTCTAGCTCTTAGTGAATCTGCATTGTTGGAAGATATGGGTGAGAAAGAAGCTATAGAAAATATGTTGTTTATTGCTGCTGAAGGGAGTCTGGTTGGGGAGTCTGTGTTGGTATGGGAGTGTGTGTCTAGTTATGTGAGTGCTGGGGTTCAAGGGGAAGAACGAGGGGACTTGGTACCAGTCAGTACTATAGGGGAGCCAACAGAGGGACCTGCTCCCTCTGCCTAAGAGGAGCACTCTGCTTGTCACGATCCGATTTCCCACCATCGGGACCGTGATGGTGCCTAACTCTATACTTGCTAGGCAATCCAACATTTGATGGTTATGATATTAAAACAACTAAAACATATAAGAAATGGTACTACCATCCAATATACGATACCAAAAGTAATAAATGAAATAGTAAAATGATACTGCGAAAATAATACTAATATCTAGCTACTAGGGTTTGGAGTCACAGTTCACGAACTACTAAGAATTTACTGCAAGTATTTGGCTGAAAGAAAATTTATATCTATTTTGAACTAAATAAAACAAAAACTGAATAATAAGGAAGAGACTCTAGGAATCTGCGGACGTCGGCAGATCTACCTCGTGTCTCTACGTGAATAGTCTGCTACAACTCGAACTCAGCTCGAACCTAAACCTGGATCTGTACAAGAAGTGCAGAGTGCAGTATCAGTACAACCGACCCTATGTACTGGTAAGTGTCGAGCCTAACCTCGACGAAGTAGTGACGAGGCTAGGACAGGACACCACATAAAAACCTGGACATAAATAATCATGCTAGTAGGAATAACAAAAAATAAAGAAAAGTAAACAACAAATAATGGGAAGGGAGTATACAGTGGGGAATTTAATATAAGGAGTGAGAAAACAATAAGACAGAAATAGACAGTGATCAACAACAATTTGAGCAATTAAAATGGAGAGGAAACTTGCACGGTCTCACCCTTCGTGCATTTACTCTCAACCTTACCAAATAATAATTAGAATGCACGGCATCACCCTTCATGCTTTTACTCTCATCCTCACCAGATTATAAATAATAATGCACGACATCACCCTTCGTGCTTTATACTCTTCCTCACCAGTCACAGAATCTTTAACAACATATAAAGAGGAATTTCACAACAAATTAGTATTTCATCATAGTTTCTATCACCATTTAACATTTCAATCTCAACTCAATATTCACAATATTATCCATCTCGGTGGAACCGGATATAAATCTTCCAACATTTCACTAACAACAATAATCATTGATAATAGGTTGTAAGACAACAAGAATAACAAGAATTAAATTTCACTCGCATGTTATGACTCGACCGCAACGTATAGGTGCTCATCACCTCACCTATACATCGTATTCAACAACAAACAAGTAAAAAGTAGTCACTCAATACCTATTCCCTCAAGCTAAGGTTAGACACAACACTTACCTCGATCTCGCAGGCCACCCACTGCTCAAGTACAACATTTCCTTTAGAATTCACCTCCAACCCACTCGTATCTAATCATAATTAGTTCAATATCATTAATTTTTTCTAAAGGAATTAAATTTAATGCATAATCATGGTTTTCCTAAGTTTTCCCAAAAATATTTAAAACCGACCCAGGGCCCCCTTGGTCCAAACTCGAGGTTCGGACAAAAATTCGTTTACCCGTTCTCCCACGAGCCCGAATATATGATTGGTTTTGGAATCCTACCCCAATTGAGGTCAAATTCCCCAAAATTTTGAAATACCTAGTTTTTACCCAAAATCCCAATTCCACCATGAAAACCTTAGATTTCAAGGTTAAATCTTTGTATAAAGTAGTAAAATATTGGAAGGAACGAGTTAATGAACACTTACCTATGATTTTGGAAGAAAAAGCCTTGAGAAAATCACCCTAGTTCTTCCACCCTTTTGAAAATAAAAAAGAAAGATGGCTGGAGTTCGATTTAATATGAACTTACTGCCCAACCTTCGCACCTGCGGTGCTTGGGTCACACCTGCACTTGCGCACGTGCGGGAGGGCTTTCTCTTTTGCGGAAAAGTGAATGGGCCACTGGGGACGCACCTGCGGACAATGTTCCTCTTCTGCGGTCCCGCTTATGCGGAGGTAATCTGCATCTTCAGAAAAAGGAAAAGCTGGCCTGGGTCAAATCTGCGGGCTGTCGCTCGCACCTGCGGCCAAAGGCTCGCAAATGCGGGCACACCAGAACTGGTGCACCAGCAGCCTTGGTTGAGTTTTAACTCAACTCGAGAATAGGCCGAATGGAACCCGAGCCCTCGGGGCTCCAAACCAAACATGCACACAATTCCAAAAACATCATACGGATTTGCTCGTGCGATCAAATCACCAAAATAACACATAAAACTACGGATTTAGCATCAAAACTCATGAATTTTTCAAGAATTAAAGTTTTCATTTTCTCAACCGAGGGTCCGAATCACGTCAAATCAACTCCGATTTCTACCAAATTTCACAGACATGACTTAAACATTATAATAGACATGTACTGGGCTCCGGAAAATACGGGCCCGATACCAATGAGTCAAACATTAATCAATTTCTTTAAAATTCTTTAAATTTCAGTCTAACAATTTTCATCTAAAATTTATTTCTCGAGCTAGGAACCTTGGAATCCGATTTCGGGCATACACCCAAGTCCCATATTTTACTACGGACTAAAGTCAACTAAAAATCAAATTTAACTCTCAAAAATTATTATTTCATATATTTTCACATAAAGGCTTTCCGGATTCATGTCAGGACTGTGCACGCAAATCGAGGTGAATAAAAAATAATATTATTAAGGATAACGAGCCCGGAATGGAGTTTTAAATCATAAGATGACCCTTTGGGTCATCACAATCTCCACCTCTAAAACAAACGTTCGTCCTCGAACGGACATAGAAAAGTACCTGAACTGGCGAACAAGTGTGGATATCTACTTTGCATGTCCGACTCGGACTCCCAAGTAGCTGCCTCAACGGGCTGACCTCTACACTACGCTCGAACTGAAGGGTAACTCTTCGACCTCAGCTGTCAAACTTGCCGGCTCCTCCTCATAAGTCAAATCCTTGTCCAACTGGACAGAGCTGAAATCCAACATGTGGGACGGCTCACCATGATATTTCTGGAGCATGGACACATGGAATACTGGATGAACTGAGGATAACCCTGGAGGCAACACAAGTCCATAAGCTACCTCCCCACTCTATCGAGAATCTCAAATGGCCCGATATACCTAGGGCTTAACTTTCCCTTCTTCACAAATCTCATAACACCCTTCATGGGCGATACCCAAAGTAATACCCTCTCTCCGACCATGAACGCTACATCACGAACCTTACGATCGGCATAACTCTTTTTCCTGGACTGAGCTGTACGAAGGAGATCCTGTATAATCTTGACCTTGTCCAAGACCTCTTGAACTAAGTCTGCACCCAATAACCGAGCCTCTCAGGCTCAAACCATCCAATTGGAGATCTGCACTTTCTACCATATAATGCCTCATAGGGATCCATCTGAATGCTCGATTGGTAGCTTTTGTTGTAGGCACACTCTCTAATGAAAAGAACTGATCCCATGATCCTCCAAAATCTATAAGACAAGCGTGGAGGAGCATATCCTCCAAGATCTGAATAGTAGGCTCGGACTTCCCGTCCATCTGAGGATGGAATGTTGTGCTCAACTCAACTCGCGTACCCAACTCACGCTAAACTGCCCTCCAAAAGTGCAAGGTAAACTGCGTACCTCGATCAGAAATGATAGACATGGGCATACCATGAAGGTGAACGAACTCCCGAGTATAAATCTCTGCCAACCGCTCTGAGGTATAAGTACTTGCCACCGAAATGAAATGTGCTGATTTAATCAGCCTATCCACAATAACCCAAACGGCGTCGAACTTCCTCTGAGTCCATGGGAGTCCAACAACAAAGTACCTAGTGATCCGCTCCCACTTCCACTCAGGAATCTCTATCTGCTGAAGCAAACTATAAGGTCTTTGTGCTCATACTTCACATGTTGACAATTGAAGCACCGAGCCACGTAAGCAACAATGTCCTTCTTCATGCTTCGCCACCAATAATGTTGTTGTAGGTCTTGGTACATCTTGGCAGCACCCGGATGAATAGAATACTTAGAACTGTGAGCCTCCTCAAAGATCAACTCACGAAGTCCATCAATATTAGTCACACACATTCGGCCCTGCATCCTCAAAACACCGTCATCTATAACTGCAACCTGCTTGGCACCACCATGTCGAACTGTGTCCCTAAGTGATGTTTATCTATGTTAATACCACACAAGAGGGGGGGTGATTTGTGTGGTGACCAATTTTTGCGTGCAGTAGTTATAGAAGGACCAGGTTCTTCTATGTCAACTCCTACAGTTTGCGGAATAATAAATGCGGAATTTAAAAAACAAAACAATTTTACGTGGAAAACACCTGGCTCAAAAGGTGAAAAAACCACGACCTACTTCCCATTATGATTTTCCCAAACTATTCACTAAATCAATGAGCGAAACAGCATTTACAAAATAAACTCTTTTGTAAACCTAAGGATTAACTCTAACCCTTTGTGGAAAACTAGCCTCTAGCTATTTGTGACAAACTTCAAGTTAACTATAGCTTGAACACTTAGTACCTGTTACAATTGCTTCTAGATAAAGCTGAAAGGTACAATTTGTAAACATCTACTAAAATTAAACTAGACTAAAAGAAAACAGATGAAACTGGTTCTTCTAACTCCAGATCCGCACTCTCCAATTTGGCTCGAACTGCTTGCAAAATTTCTTCACGAATTTTTCTCTCAATTCTTGATAAATTTCTGTTTTTGTGCCTCACTGTACAATAAGAACACTGAACAATATATATGATTTAGTAGACAAAGAGATATACTAGAATTCGGATGCTACTCTTCCTTGGTGGAAGAGTTCTAGTTGATCTCAACTCCCTAAATCCTCTTTTATCTTGATTCTGTTCTTACTGAATAAAGAATTCATTTCTCTATCAATTTGCAACCTTTTTGATCAGGAGATATCTCTTTAGATCACTGATTGTGTTCATCTCCTGCTTGTGCACCTTACGTGCTATTTACTCTGCATGTGTCTATGTCTCCAGTGATGGACCTGGTTCAACTCTGAGTTCCTTTGTCAATCTTCAAAACCATTCAGCTTCTTGATCCAACAAATTCCCCCTTTTTGATGATGACAAACTCTGTGCTTAGGCCTGTAATCACTTTAATCTAACATTGACACTTTTTAGTGCATTAAGCATTTATCATAAAGAACAAGGTTCATTAGGTTATAAATATCACATTTTTTCAATATAGCACATCTTCCCCCTTTTGGCATCATTGAAAAATTGCAAAATGTTAGAATTACCAGATTGATAAGAATTACTCTTGGCCACTGGGGCAACTGCAAGTGCAAACATTTATTAATCATCAATATTGAACCAAGAATGCAAACTATCAAAGAAAGTGAGACAAAACAAATAAGAGCAGAAACAACAAAATCCATTGATAGAAGCACAGTTCAGCCACCAAACACACAAAGAAATAAAAGCAGTTACAATCATGAGCAAAAGATAGCAAAAAAAATCCCGAATATGGGTCATAGAGGGGTAACGACAGGGCACTGGACACCTAAGGCTGGGAAGGAGTGGAGGTTGGGTTCTTTGCTTGGAGGAGGGAGAGCATATTTTGAATAATCCCTTAATTCTTCTCCTTTTCTTTGGCCAGTTCAGTTTTGCGAGCATCTCTCTCAGCCTCAACCTCTGCAAGGCGGGTATTCAATTGAAGAATTTCAGCATCCTTAACCCCACCTTCTTGTACAATCGCCTTGACCTTGCTGTTCACAGGCATTTTTCTGGATGAACCAGGTTCATTGTCAGGAACATTCACGATATAGTCACATGCAGAAGCATGTTCTTCCCAAAATGGTCCTTGACAGTGGCCATTTCTGTCTTCTTCAAGGGCACTTTGAAGTGAGCCAGCACAGTGGTCAGGAAGAAACCATATGGGATGGCATGGGCCTTGGAACCATTTACCACCCTGTCCAGCAACTGAATAATGAAATATGCCTATTGATTTGCCTTCCACTATCCAGGCCCTCCATGAGGGTTAAATCCATATAGTTTTCTATGTGCCTTCTCTCTTGCCTGGGTAGTACGCATTTGTTGATGAACTCAAACACCACCTTGTGTTGGGGTTTCATATCGCTTTTGTACACAGCCCTTGGTTCCACTTCTTCAGCATTGTCACTGAACCTTCTGGTAATTTGTATTGCAGAAGGAAGACCATCCAAGTTGGGACACTTCTGCCTTGTATAATCATCATATCCCTATGTTGGAATCCCAAGAATTTTGCCCATCTCTTTGGCATCAAAGGTGATTTTAGTCCCCTTTACCTGACTGGATACCCTACCATCCTTGACCTCAGCATTGGCCATGAACTCTACAATCTCACTCTGGCCAGCCTGCCATCTAACTGAAGGACCATGTCCTTCCAGTCCTGCACTTCCAAGGCATCCAATAGGTAAACCATGCCAGACTCCTCCAGATCCTTCAACAGCCTTCCCTTCAGAATAGTACGTTTCCCAAATTTGGTCAATCCAGACTCCTCAGCTTCTTCACCACTCCAATCTTCCTCTTCATCAATCTGAACCTTTTTTGATTTCAGGGTAGACCTAGTCCTCTTGGAAATAATTGAGGGTATAGCAGACACAGATGCAGACTTCTTGGAAGAAGTCTTGTCTTTCTTGGGTTTGGGTGTCTGAACCTCAATATCTACCATTTGTTCTTCTCGATGGACCAGGTCCATCTCCTCAACCTTAACAGCCTCTACAGGCTCAAACACCTTTGCCTTCCCTTTTTCAACTCTCTTTCTCTTACTCTCCTTCAAAGCCTTCTGCAACTCCTCTTCACTCTGCCTAATTTCATTTGGTGTAGTTCGTCCTCTAGGAATGGAAGTTTCAGCAGAGGGAGTGGCTTTTCTCTTCTTACTTGCCACTGAAGTTTCAGCCTTTTTAGTCTTGGGTGTCCTCTTCCTTTTGGGTTTATAACTTTCCCCTAACTTTCTCATAAGATCAGCCAAAGTTTCCTCAACTGATGAGCCAGGTTCATCAGTAGAATGTCGAAGATTTTCTAACCCCTCAGCAGCCTCTCCTGAGTTACTTCCCCCCAAGTCTTTGGCACCTTCATCAACTACCACTGGGACAGTACCACAAATTGACAATGGAGTACCTTCTACCCCTGTTCCACTCACAGTACTTCCACCTCCCTCTCTCTCATTTTTTATCACAATTTTATATTTACCACCTCTTTGTCGCCTATTAGGAACTTCCACATCTACTACAGACCCAATCAGAACAAACCTATTTTCAAAAGTGACTGGTTCAGGCTCAGACCCAATTTTAGGAGTTGATGATACCTGTTCAAAATCGGATGTACCAGTTGCTTCTCCGTCAGTTGCTGACTTAAAAGAGTCATTGGAGTTCTCAGATTCTTAAGTGTGCTGGCTTGAAGCTTAGCCTTCAATTTCCTAGCTAGAGAGACAGAAGCCATATTTTTTCTAGATAGCATTTTGACACGCCTTTTCTTAGGTTCTGGAGTAGGGGTTGGTTGAACAACGGGAGTGATTGGAGGAGACGGGATAAGATTGTTTTGAGGGGTGGTGGGATGGGATTGAGATGCGGTGGAAGAATTTAATTGAGATGGGGTGGAACCAGTATCTTCGAGTGTGATACTGTAGTCAGGTGTGGTGGAGGAGGATGAAGCAGGTGGTGGAGTATTAGCCATTGTGATGAATTTTTGTTGAAGAAAGGAAGAAGATTAGGATCAAGATGTTTGAGAAAAAGGTTGAAAGGGTTTCAACGGTTATGTTAGGAATAAAGTGAATGAACAATTAGAGAAGTGATGATGGGTTTTTAAAGACTTGGGTAATTAATACACAACAGGTGTAATTTGGGTCAAGAAGAAGTCTAATCGGTTCAGAAGTGTCAGGTGTAAAGTGACGGTTATGACTGCCCTATAATCTAGGCCTTTTTAATTTGATTGGACTCTTTGGAACATGTTCAAATTTAGGATAAGGACTAGAATTTGAAAAGAGCTTGTTATAGATAGAGTCCTTCTCATGATTAACTATTAATATTTCAATATGTGTATAGTGGTGAGCACATACCTCGTCTGTCATATGAACCAGCAGTGATGAACAAGGTTCATCTTGTTAGAATATCTTGATTAAGCCTCAACTTTCAAAAATATAAAAACATCATTAGTAAGTAAGGAGTCATATTAACACATGGCAAGATAGTATGTTGTTTATATCATGAAACTGAGCAATGATTATTCTGATTATTTACACAAATTTCAGAATTCCTAGCCAATTTGTTTTTTTCATTTGTTTTGAGCTGGTTCAATTAGGTGATCTTAATCATCCCTAACTCTAACCCGTTCCTTTCAAAATTCTCTCTACTTAGTGATTTAGTAAAGATGTCATCTATTTGTTTATAAGTAGCACATAATTCAATAGAAATCATTCCCTTCTCATAGTTGTCTCTTAAGAAATGGTGTCTAACATCTATGTGCTTTGTTCTTTTATGATGAACGGGGTTCTTCGTCATACTAATAGCACTAGTGTTATCACAAAAAATAGGGATGCATCCAACTTCTATACCAAAATCCGTCAATTATTGTTTAATCCATAATAACTGAGCACAACATGAGGCTGCAACCACATACTCAGCCTCAGTAGTAGATAGAGCTACTGAATTCTGTTTCTTAGTAGCCCAAGACACAAGACATGAGCCCAAAAAGTGTGACATGCCTGAGGTTCTCTTTGTATCTACCAAAACGCCTGCATAGTCAGCATCAGCATATCCCACAAGATCAAAATTACTACTTTTAGGATACCAAAGACAGAAGTCTGTGGTGCCTTTAAGGTATCTCAAGATTCTCTTCACTGCAGTTAAGTGTGATTCCTTTGGATTAGCCTGAAATCTTGCACAAAGCCCTACGCTGAAGACAATGTCAGGTCTACTGGCAGTAAGATACAACAATGAACCAATCATTCCTCTATACAACTTTTGATCGACAGATGAACCAGGTTCATCTACATCTAGTTTTGTGGCTGTTGCAATAGGAGTGTCAATTTCCTTTGAGTCTTCCATTTTAAATCTTTTAAGCAATTCTTTCACATATTTTTGCTGATGGATCATAGTTCCATTTGAATTTTGTTTAATTTGTAAGCCTAAAAAGAAGTTAAGCTCACCCATCATGCTCATTTCAAATTCACTCCCCATTAGTTTAGCAAATTCTTTACTTAGCTTTTCAGAAGTTGCCCCAAAGATTATGTCATCTACATATATCTGCACTACCAAGAGATCTTTACCTTTTTCCTTCAAGAATAAGGTGCTATCAATTTTACCTCTCTTGTAGTCATGTTCCAGCAGGAATTTTGAAAGCCTTTCATACCATGCCCTTGGAGTTTGCTTGAGTCCATACAGTGCTTTGTCAAGCTTGTACACATGATCAGGATTCTCCTTATTTTAAAAACCCGGAGGCTGCTTTACAAACACTTTTTCCTTGAGATAGCCATTTAGGAAGGCACTCTTGACATCCATCTAGTGAAAGGTGAATTCCATGTAAGAATCAAAGGCTATGAGGAGCCTAATTGCTTCCAACCTTGCCATAGGAGCAAAGGTTTCATCATAGTCTATTCCTTCCTCCTGACTTTATCCTTGAACCACCAATCTTGCCTTGTTTCTTGTAATTGTTCCATCTTCATCAAGTTTGTTTATGAATACCCACTTTGTGCCAATCACTGATCTATCAAAGGGTCTAGGTACCAGATGCCAAACTTGACTCCTTTCAAATTGGTTGAGTTCTTCTTGCATTGCATTTACCCAATCTGCATCCTGCAAAGCTTCAACAATATTTTTAGGTTCAATCAGGGATAGAAAAGCATCAAATGCACACAGATTTTTCAAAGAGGATCTGGTTTTGATTCTAGATGTTGGATCATTTATAATGTTCTCAATGGGGTGTGAACTTTGATATCTGTGTGGTTTTACAACCAACTGGTATTACTTGAAGATCCTACAGTGTCTTGTTGCTGAGGAACAGGATCAGGGACAGGTTCCAATGAGGTTTGGAAATTAGTTTGTTACTCAGTTCCCCTTGGCATGTTGCCTGGGATGGATGAACCTATTCCATCACCCGTTCCTTCCTCCAGTGTTGCTCCAGTTTGGTATGAGTTTCTGACCAGCCTAATTTCTTCATCTACTTGGTCCTGTCTCTCAGAGAGAATGTTAGTTTCATCAAAAACAACATGCACACTCTCTTCAACACACATAGTTCTTTTGTTATGCACTTTATAAGCCTTACTATGTGAAGAAAATCACAAGAATACTCCCTCATCACTTCTGGGATCGAACTTACCTAGGGAGTCCTTGCCATTGTTGTGCACAAAGAAATTACAACCAAAAGCCCTAAGATGGCATATATTGGGCTTTCTCCCTTTAAGTAACTCATAGGGAGTCTTGTCTACAAGTGGTCTAGTCATGCACCTATTTGTGATATAGCATGCACTGTTTACAGCTTCTGCCCAGAAGCTATGAGGTAGTTTAGTACAAAGAAGCATGGTCCTAACCATATCTTCAAGTGTCCTATTTTTTCTTTCAACCACTCCATTTTTTTGTGGAGTTCTAGGGGCAGAAAAGTTATGATCTATGCCATGCTCATCACAAAATTCAGCAAATTTGGCATTTTCAAATTTAGTGCCATGATCAGACCTAATTGATGCAAGTTGATTTCCTAATTGTTTATGTATTTTTCTAACAAAAGAAGTAAACATGTCATATGCTTCATCTTTAGATGTTAGAAATAATGTCCAAGTAAATCTAGAATAGTCATCAACAAGCATCATTACATATCTCTTACCACCGCTGCTTAATGTTCTTGTTGATACCCAGTTTTTCCAAAAATATTTTTAAAATTGCATACATACTTTCAAAATCATTGATTAGTAGCAATTGGTATTTTTCCATAATTTTTCTACATTTTTTATTAATTTGTCCAGTATTTTATTTCCAATAAATAATTACAAAATTGCATCACAAATGATTTCAAAAAAAAATATTTCTTGATTTAATTTATTATTTATGGTCCTATTAAGACCAAATTATTTCATAAATAGCCAAATTGGCACCTTTTGGCTATAATCGCAATAACTTTGAAATTATAGCCCAAGCATATAATTTGTACTATAATTTCAAAGNGCAATTGGTATTTTTCCATAATTTTTCTACATTTTTTATTAATTTGTCCAGTATTTTATTTCCAATAAATAATTACAAAATTGCATCACAAATGATTTCAAAAAAAAATATTTCTTGATTTAATTTATTATTTATGGTCCTATTAAGACCAAATTATTTCATAAATAGCCAAATTGGCACCTTTTGGCTATAATCGCAATAACTTTGAAATTATAGCCCAAGCATATAATTTGTACTATTTTTTACCAGAAATTAGTAATTTGTATTTTTAAATACTAAATAATCATTTTAAACTATTTTTTATGCATGAAATTCATTTTTTATAATTATTAACTATTTTACAAATTATTTTAATTAATTTAAATTGGGTATTTAACAAATAGCCTGTTCTAATTTAGCCTAATTAGACCAGCCCAAACACCTAACTATATATGACCCAACAGACCCCAAGCCCAATTCCTAAATCTACCCGGCCCAATGCTGATTTAATCTTGGCCGTTGATCAATTTTGATCAACGATCCGGATTTAACCTTTCCTAATTTAACCTAACCTATACCCCCAAACCCCTCTCATTATCTCATCCTCACCCGTAGTCACTCCCTCACTCTCTCTCAAACTCCCTCTGCCTAACCATGGCTTCCATCCACCGATGTTGGCTCGCCGTTGATTATGGTGGTTCACCACCGCTCCTAACCCTAGTGGCTCCCCTCCCATGACCAGATTCTTGATACCCTGAGGGACTCAAGGGACCGGTGGTTGTTCATTCCTCACCTAGGCCTGTGCTCACCATTCTCAGGCCGCCATGGCTCAACCGAGTAAGATCTTTCTGTTTTCCGGCTAAACCTATGGGTTTCTAAGCCGGTTTCTCTATTTCTGGGTTATCTTCTAGAAAACCCTAACCTCTTCTACTGTACCTCTTAGATCTATAATAGATCTGGGGGTTTTCTGAGCTATTTTTGTTTGTTTTATGAAAACCTTTCAATTTCTCAAAGCGTCGCTTTATTTTCCCATTAGGGTTTCTGGAACTCTTCTTCAAAACATGTTCCTGGTCTCTTTTTAATGTTGTTCTCTGATTCTCCTATGTTTAAACGACTTTGTTAAAATTGCTTTTTAATCATAAACTCTTTGTTTTAACACTATGTTATAATTTTGAGTCTGTCTTTGCTGATTTGTTCGTATGTCTGTTTCTCATGCATATGTTCTGAATCTCTGTGATTTATACCCTGTTATGCTCATTAGGGTTTCTGATTTTGTTTCTCCCGCCTATATTATGTTTATTTTAATTATTGATAGAAATTTATGGTCATTTCCCCTAATCAGTCCTATTTTCTAGTTGAATCCCTGATTTTCTGTGATTTCTACCCTATTATGCTTATTAGGGTTTCTGATTTTGTTTCTCCCTACCTATATTATGTTTATTTCGTTCATTCACAGAAATTTGTATTAATTTCCCTTAATTAGTACTTTCAATTATTTGAATCCCTAATTTCCTGTGTTAATATCCTTTCTGATTTCCAAATCAATCTTCGAAAACATCCTGGCACCCTGAAGTTGATCAAACAAATCATTAATTCTTGGCAACGGATACTTATTCTTGATAGTGACTTTGTTCAACTGCCGGTAATCTATACACATCCTCATCGATCCATCCTTCTTCTTCACGAACAAAACCAGTACACCCTAGGGCGAGACACTAGGTCTAATGAAGCCCTTATCAAGAAAGTTTTGCAACTGTTCTTTCAATTCCTTCAATTCTGTTGTGGCCATCCGGTATGGACGAATAGAAATGGGCTGAGTGCCTGGAGCCACATCAATGCAAAAACAAATATCCCTGTCGGGTGGCATCCCTAACAGGTCTGTAGGAAACACCTCAGGAAAATCATGAACCACATGCACCGAATCGATAGAAGGAGCCTCAACACTAGAATCACGAACATGAGCCAAATAAGCCAAACACCCCTTCTCGAACATGCAACGAGCCATGGTATAAGAAACAATCCTGCTGGAAGAATGACCAGGAGTCCCTCTTAACTCTAATCGAGGAAACCCTGGCAAAGCTAAGGTCACTGTCTGGGCGTGACAATCCAAGATGGGGTAATAAGGTGACAACCAATCCATGCCCAATTTGACATCGAAATCAACCATATCAAGAAGCAAAAGGTCCACACTGGTTTCAAGACCCTCAATAACGACCACACACGCGCGATACACACGATCTACAATAATAGCATCCACCACGGGAGTAGACACATAAACAGGGACGCTTAAGGAATCGCGGGGCACAACCAAATATGAAGCAAAGTAAGATGACACATAAGAGTAAGTATACCCCGGATCAAATAGAACTGAAGCATCTCTATTGAAAACTGAAATGATACCTGTGATAACAACATCGGAGGACTCCGCTTCAGGTCTGGCCGGAAATGCATACAATCGGGGTTGGGACCTACCACCTTGAACCATGTCTCTGGGATGATCTCTGACAGGTGGACCTCCACCTCTAGCGGTCTGTCCTCCACCTCTAACAATCTGGCCCCTACCTCTAGCTACCTGACCCCTACCGCTGGCTGGCTGGGCAGGTGGTGTGGTAGATAGTGCCGGAACTATAGCATGAGGACCCTGATACTGAGAACTACCCAACGTGCGAGGTCAATATCTAGAAATGTGCCTCAGGTCACCACAAGTATAACAAGACTTCAGCTGCTGAGACTGGTGGCTGGCAAACTGACCCTGTCGACCTGTATAACCACCCTGAAAACTCTGGAGAGGAGGTGCACTAATAGGAGCTGGCTGATTAGAATAAGGCAAGTAAGAGCCACGACCACCTGGGGCACCATGGGATGTCTGAAGTGCTGAATGGATTGGCCTGGAAGAATGGCCTCTACTGAAAGTAACGCCGCCTCTAGATGAGGGACCGCTGAATCCACCAGAATGGAGAGGTCTCTTATCGGACCCCTGACCTCCCAATCCAAGAACTACCTCAACTTGCCGGGCCACATTGGCCGCATCCTGGAAACATATCTCGCTCCCTGTCTCCTTAGCCATCTGCAATCTGATAGGCTGAGCAAGCCCTCAATAAATCTCCTAATCCTCTCCCTCTCTCCTAACAGTCATGCTGCCCTGCTGAAGATTCTCAAACTAACGACGGCACTCCTCTCTAATAATAATAGGTAGAAACTTCTCCAAGAAGAGGTGTGAAAACTGATCCCAAGTAAGAGAAGGTGATCCCGCTGGTCTAGTCAATAGATAATCCCTCCACCATTTCTTGGCAGAACCGGTCATTTGTAAAGCAGCAAAGTCGAGCCCATTGGTATCCAAAGTACCTATGTTTCAAAGAACCTCATGACAGCTATCAAGGTATTCCTGGGGGTCCTCTGAAGTGGCACCACTGAAATGAACAGGGAAAAGCTTGATAAACGTGTCCAATCTCCACAAAGCATCGGAGGACATAGCTATCGAATCAACGAGCGGTGCTGCAGCAACTGGCTGAACTACCTGAACTGGATAGGCTGCTGGGGTTTGAAGCTGAGGAGTAATCTGCTCCGGAGTGTGGGTAGCAGGAGTCTATACTCCTTCTCCAGCCTGAGATATAGCGGTTGCCCCGAGGAGTGCACCAGTCTGGGATACACTCTCCATAAGGCCTACTAGTCGGACCAAGGCATCCTGAAGCACCGGGGTAGTAATAAACCCCTCTGGGACCTGAGTTGGTCCTGCCTGAACGGTCTGAGCTGGAGCCCCCTCATCAATCTCTTTCTGGGGCTCC
Organism: Nicotiana knightiana; assembly: GCA_005239525.1. Taxonomy (NCBI): domain Eukaryota; kingdom Viridiplantae; phylum Streptophyta; class Magnoliopsida; order Solanales; family Solanaceae; genus Nicotiana; species Nicotiana knightiana. The sequence continues at coordinate 56,874 of ML414912.1, forward strand.
GCAGCTGGAGCTGCTGCATGAGCACTGGGCTGAGTCCTGCCCCTGCCTCGGCCTCTGGCGCGGCCTCGACCTCTGCCCCTTGTAGGAGCTGCTGCTGGTGGAGGGTCCGGTTGTTGGTCAGCGGAAGATGAGGTACGTGTTCTCGCCATCTGCGAGAATATAAGAATAGAAGAGTTGAATCAGTATAGGGACAACAAGAATCGCACGACAGAGTTGAACAAAAGTGAACTCGTTCCTAACTTTATAGCCTCTGAAATATAAGTACAGACGTCTCTGTACCGATCCCTCAGACTCTATTAAGCTTGTCCATGAATTGTGAGATCTATAACCTAGAGCTCCGGTACCAACTTGTCACGACCCAATTTTCCAGCGTCGGGACCATGATGGCGCCTAACGCTATACTTTCTAGGCAAGCCAACATTTGATGGTTACGACATTAAAACAATTAAAACATATAAGAAATATTACTACCATCTAATATATGATACCAAAAGTAATAAATGAAATAGTAAAACGATATTGTGAAACTAATACTAATGTCTAGCTACCCAGGGTTTGGAGTCACAATTCACGAACTACTAAGAATTTACTACAAGTATTTGGCTGAAAGAAAATTTATATCTGTTTTGAACTAAATAAAACAGCAACTGAATAATAAGGAAGAGACTCCAAGAATCTGCGGACGTCGGCAGATCTAACTCGTGTCTCCGCGAGAATAGTCTACTACACCTCGAACTCAGCTCAGACCTAAACCTAGATCTTCACAAAAAGTGCAGTATCAATATAACCGACCCCATGTACTGGTAAGTGTCGAGCCTAACCTCAGCGAAGTAGTGATGAGGCTAGGACATGACACCACATAAAAACCTGGACATGTATAATCATGCTAGTAGGAATAAGAGCAAATAAAGAAAAATAAACAACAAATAATGGGAAGGGAGCATACAATGGGGAATTTAACATAAGGAGTGAGAAAATAATAAGACAGAAATAGACAGTGATCAACAACAATTTGAGCAATTAAAATAGAAAGGAAACTTGCACGGCATCACCTTTTGTGCTTTTACTCTCAGTCTTACCAAATAATAATTAGAATGCACGGCATCACCCTTCGTGCTTTTACCCTTAACTCACAATATAGATAAATTATGCACGGCATCACCCTTCGTGTTTTACACTCTTCTTCACAATTTAAATAAATTATGCACGGCATCACCCTTCGTGTTTTACACTCTTCCTCACCAGTCACAGAATCTTTAGCAACATATAAAGAGGAATTTCACAAGAAATCAGTATTTCATCATAGTTTCTATCACCATTTAACATTTCAATCTCAACTCAATATTCACAATATTATACATCTCGGTGGAACCGGATACAAACCTTCCAACATTTCACTAACAGTAATAATCATAGATAATAGGCTATAAGACAGCAAGAATAATAATAATTAACTTTCACTTGCATGTTATGACTCGACCGCAACGTATAGGTGCTCGTCACCTCACCTATACATTGTATTCAACAACAAACAAGTAGCAAGTAGTCACTCAATACCTATTCCCTCAAGCTAAGGTTAGACACAACATTTACCTCGATTTCGCAGGCCACTCACTGCTCAAGTACAACTTTTCCTTTTGAATTCACCTCCAACCCACTCGTTTCTAATCATAATTAGATTAATATCATTAATTATTTCTAAAAGAATTAACTTTCACTTGCATGTTATGACTCGACCGCAACGTATAGGTGCTCGTCACCTCACCTATACATTGTATTCAACAACAAACAAGTAGCAAGTAGTCACTCAATACCTATTCCCTCAAGCTAAGGTTAGACACAACATTTACCTCGATTTCGCAGGCCACTCACTGCTCAAGTACAACTTTTCCTTTTGAATTCACCTCCAACCCACTCGTTTCTAATCATAATTAGATTAATATCATTAATTATTTCTAAAAGAATTAACTTTAATGCATAATCATGGTTTTCCTATGTTTTCCCAAAAAAAATTAAAAATCGACCGCAGGCCCACTTGGTCCAAACTCGAGGTTTGAACCAAAATCCATTTAACCGTTCTCCCCCGAGCCCGAATAGATGATTGGTTTTGGAATCCGACCCCAATTGAGGTCAAATTCCCCAAATTTTTGAAATACCTAGTTTCTACCCAAAATCCCCAATTCCACCATGAAAACCTTAGATTTCTAGGTTAAATCTTTGTATAAAGTAGTAAAATATTGGAAGGAACGAGTTAATGAATACTTACCTATGATTTTGGAAGAAAAAGCCTTGATAAAATCTCCCTAGGTCTTCCACCCTCTTAAAACTAAAAAAAAAAGATGGCTGGAGTTCGAGTTAATATGAACTCACTGCCTGACCTTCGCACCTGCGGTGCTTGGGTTGCACATGCGCTTGCGCGCTGGCGGGAGTGCTTCTGCTTTTGTGGAAAAGGGAATGGGCCACTAGGGACGCACCTCCAGGCAATGTTCCGCTTCTATGGTCCCGCTTCTACGGAGGAAGTCTGCATCTGCGAAAAAAGGAAAAGCTGGTCTAGGTCGCATCTGCGGGCTGACGCTCGCACCTGCGGCCAAAGGCTCGCAGGTGCAGGCACACTAGAACCAGTGCACCAACAACCTTGGTTGAGTTTTAACTCAACTCGCACATCGCCCAAATGGCAGTCGAGCCCTCGGGGCTCCAAACCAAACATGCACACAAGTCCAAAAATATCATACGGACTTGCTCGTGCGACCAAATCACCAAAATAATACCTAAAACTATAGATTTAGCATCAAAACACATGAATTTCTCAAGAACACTTAAAGTTTCCATTTTCTCAACCGAGGGTCCAAATCATGTCAAATCAACTCTGATTTCTACCAAATTTCACATACATGACTTAAACATTATAATAGACCTTTACCGGGCTCCGGAACCAAAATACGGGCCCGATACCAACTAGTCAAACATTAATCAATTTCTTTAAATACTTTAAATTTCAGTCTAACAATTTTCATCAAAAATTTACTTCTCGTGCAAGTAACATCGGAATTTGATTTCGGGCATACACCCAAGTCCCATATTTTACTACGGACCTTCCAGGACCGTTGGAACACGGGTCCGGATCCGTTTACTCAAAATGTTGACCAAAGTCAACTAAAAATCAAATTTAACTCTCAAAAATTACTATTCCATATATTTCCACGCTCCACCAAACAACCCCTGGACAATACTGAACCTCCTCCTTCCTCTCACCTTGATGCAAACTTTTAGACTTTGTGTTTTCTGAGATGAAGTCTGTGTCACAAGAAGAAGGAGATTAAAAGTGAAGAGGATTATGACAACGTGCCGGTAGAAAAGTTCATCGCTGCAAGGAGTGGTGGGACAGCTTCTAAAGATTATGTTCTTTAAAGATCCACCACTAGGCAGGAGAAGAAAGTTTCCCTTGAAAATGTTTCAAAGGAGAATAAGGAGAAAAAGAAAAGAAGAAGATTGGTGAAGGCAAGTAGATTAGTTGATCAGGAGAATCTGCCTCAAGCAAATATTGTGGAAGTTGAGAACGAATAGGTGAATTAGGAACCTGCTTCCCTTGTTCATAAATCCTCTAATAAGACCGTGCATGTGAAATCCAAGAAGGTGACTGTGAAGGGTGTTGAAATTGGTGGTGAAGAAAGTCCTGAGAAGGAGGAGTCTGGTCAGAAGGAAAAATCTGCTGGGAAGGAGTAATGTGTTGGGAAGAAGAAGCCTCACAAGAGGGCGGTAGTGAGGAACCCGGTTCCTTAAAAAAGGATAAAGTTGATGTGTCTGATATTGAAAAACAACAAGGTTGAAGAAGCAAAAAGTGTTGTGGGTAAGGGTTTTTGATACTGACATTCTCGATAAGTCAGGCATGAGGCAATTGGTCGAAATATGCGAATTCCAAAAGTGGACTTATCTCTTTACTGTTTAGAGTCCAAAGGTCTATGAGGAGGAAGTTCTCAGTTTCTATGCTGATCTGTTTATTGTGGAGGATGGCAACATCTGCTTGAAGGTAAATGGGGTGGAACTTGTGATTCATGAGGTTGTGTTGGAACATATTCTTGATGTGCTTGTTGAGGGGCTATAAACTGTTGAGGGGACATGTTCCCGAAGTTTTAGGAAGCTGATTTTAAAGCCTCAGGCTGCTCAGCAAGGGGAATGAGTGCACAAGAAGGCATTACTTCCAGAATACCAACTCATGTTTGAGATGGTGAACAAGGTCCTGCTAGCTCAAAGACAATCCATTACATCGAGAGCGGACTTGGTTCTCTTAGAGGCATTGGACGGATACACTGCTATCAATCTACCATGGATCCTGATTGAACACATGAAGAAGGTGGCAGACTTCACGGATGGGAACCATAGGTTCTTGCTCACTAATTTTTTTGAACATTTTAAAGTTCCATTGGGGAGAGCAGCCGTGGGAACTCATAAGCAAATGTTGTCAATAAATACCTTGGAAGAATGCAAGTGTATTGATAAGAAGGAGGAGTTGGCAGCAATTCTACAATTTCTCAGTTGATTGACGCTTAAAGTGCTTCTAACGAGGAGATAAGTAGGCTGAAGGCCCTTAACTCCATTCTTGAGGGAAATATTAGTCAAGCAAGTGCGGAACCCGGTTCTAGCAGTGCTCAGGGTGCAGAAGTTACCCACTTGACGGTTGAGAATGCAGAACTGAGGAAACAGGTTGAGAACCTGAAAGAGCAGCTGCCAATGAGTAGAAGGTTGATAATGCTCAAGTGGATGGTCTCTACAAGCCTCTTTCCCCTTCGTCATTTCCTCCATCTTCCAGTGCCTCCTAAATTGTCCCCTTGTCACTGTCCAGTTTATGAGCCCCTGTTCTATTCTCTCGTGTCCTTTTTTGATATCTTGTCCCTATGACTCTAGTACTTTAGTAATGTTTATTTTGTTGATGTTTTGTAATGATGGTACTACTACTTGTTTTTGTTCTCCTTAATGTTAATGAGCATCTTAGTCCTCTTTCTATGTATGTTATACTCTTGTGTTCAGTTTTTAGCTATGTTGTGTGCTCACAAGTGGCATGAGTTACCTTTGCTAGATTTCTTTTTGCCTTTACTTGTACAATTCTTTTTATGATGCCAAAAGGGGGAAGAAAATTGAAAGGGAGAAACAGGTTCCCACGGAGAATATGGCTAATCTGTAGGGGGAACAATATGAAGATCTGGTTCTCAGGGGAATTTCACTTCTAAGTTTTTCATCATCAAAAAGGGGAAAATTTATAAGTTATGCGCTTTTTTGTTTTGATGATTTAGAAAACTTCATATGAGAACCAGATAGGGAACCTGATACAAAGCCTCTCCATGCTCATAACAACAAGTCAAATGTCGGGCACAAGTTCCAATGAAATCAGTTACGCGAATGGCAGAGGGAACATATGGATATTAGTTCTTCCGGTCATAGTACAAGTCAACTCTTTACAACTGTTAAAGCTGCTGCATTACACACGCAACAGTGCAACAGTCACTGTTGAAGCATGCTGTGTACTAGACACTTGCTTGCATCATCTTTGTGATGTCACTTATATATTACCAACATGAGGCAAGAGATTACACACACTTGCAAACCCTAGAACATATTTTACTCTCAAGTGTGCAGCCGCCTTCATTTACTCCAAGGTATTGAAGAACAAAGTAGCAACAAGAACGAAGGGCCAGATCCCAACATTGAGTATATCGTGTGTTCTTAGTATTGTTGTATCTTTGTTAATGTTATTCACTTGTAACTCCTACTCAGCTTATTTAGAAGCATCTTATAGGATACCTTTGCAAACCATAAACCTTGTGTTTATGTTTGACTAGAGTTAGTCAAAATGGTTAGCTTTCTAATAGAGTTATTACAAAGAGGCTTACAATATAGTTATTGCAAGTAGGTGAGGTATTAAGAGTTTGATTCCTAAGTTACAATAGGTTGTAATATAAAGTTGCTCGGTTAGTGAAATTGAAATCCTACGAGTGTAGGTCGTGGTTTTAATATCATGAGTTGTGAGTTTTCTACGTAAATATTGTTGTGTTATTTACTTACTGCTGTGTGTATGTTCTGTGTATGTTCTCTATACAGTTTAGTGGACTCTTAATTTACTTTAGCACTGAAATAATGCTTTATGCCTAGATCGATAAGGAAGGAGTTAGAAGTTGAGATCAACTAGAACTCTTCCCCCCCCCCCCCTTGTGTGGTATTGAAGTTAAAACATCAATGTGGGAAGCGCAGTTCAGATAGTTCGGGCAGGTACAAAAGAGAAGCCCAGATGCCCCGATAAGGAGGGACTTTAATTTGGTGGGTACGAAAAGAGGTATAGAGGGCGGTCTAAGAAGTATTAGGAAGAGGTGATCCGACATGACATAGCGTGGCTTCAGATTTTCGAGGACATGACCCTTGATAGGAAGTTGTGGAGGTCGAGCATTAGGGTTGTATGTTAGGAGGTAGTTGAGCAAATATTTACTTCGTACCAGTGTGAGTAGGATTTTGTCTTAGACTGCTAGTTGTTAATGTTGTGCTCACACTATTCTTTCGTTTTTTCATAGTGTCGGGCCTTATTTACTGGTTATTATTATTTTTTCATCTATTTTAGGGTTCTTATTATGCTGTTATTAATTCTGTATTTTCTGTTGATGGTACGAATATATTGTATCTTTTCGTCTTTTTGAGCGGAGGGTCTATCGGAAACAACCTCTCTACTTCTTCGGGGTAGGGGTAAGATCTGTGTACACACTATCATCCCCAAACTCCACTTGTAAAATTTTACTAGATAGTTATTGTTGCCCTTAGTGCTAGAAGGAGTTGTAAGTTTTGTTCTTCTTTCTGGTCTTCTGGGTGATGGTATCACCAATTTTAGTTGTAATTTGAGGTAAGCTTTAGTCCTCCTCTGTTCGTTTTTACTAATACAACACCACCTAGATATGCATCTGGGTAACATCATTATTAAGAAAATCAAAAAGCGATCGCATATTATCAATTGTTCAAAGTACATCTCAAATACGTAAACATGGCATCGCATAGTGAAAATCATGCTTGCTAGTTTAATAATTTGACGAAGTGGTAGTCTATGTTTAAAAGTAAACGAGATGTTGGGAGAAGTTCATTTATCTTCTTGCGTTATTCACTAAAAAGGATGTAACATTTTAAGAGGAAGAACGACTCTCTTTGGGACAACGAATAATCACTTTCAACGCCATACCACACAATTTCGAACTTGCATTATTACGAATACCTAATGTAAGATGAATAATACTATTAGTAACTCCCTAAGTACAATCCGAAAAGAGGTTTCTCAAAATAAAGTACAAACATTCGCAAACTAAAAACAAAAATTTGAAACAAAAGAAAAGAAAGAAGAAAGTTCTCTAAAACATGCAAATTAAGCTAGAATACAGGCTTTCTCTGCTTCAGCTTCTTCCATTCCAGCCATTGTGTCATATAATGGTCTGTTTAAGGTTTCAGGCAAGTACATTACCAGTAACCCTCCAGCTATTCCACATGCTCCAAACACTGCAAATGGTATGCCACCCCCTAAAACAACCACTAGGGGTGCCAAAATTGCCCCCATTTGCGACGCCTGAGTTGCACATCCTAATGCTGCATTTCTCACCACAGTTGGAAACAACTCCATGGAATACACAAACAACAAATTGTAAGTCCCAGCCATACCAAATATACCTAAAACTCCACAAACCATTCGAACAATTTTCCACGTTCCGTAACCTTTCATCAAGCTTCCTGCCAAGCAAAAAGCTCCACTGAACCACATTGTCCATATTGCTAGTGGCTTTCTACCGAGCCTGTCCAAAACTAATGCGGTTATAAGATAGGCAGGCATTTCAGCCACTGCGTTAAGAGCAACGTTCAGGTAGAGATTGGTTCCAAGGTTGACAGCATTCAAACTCAACCCGTAATAGACAACGGAACAAAAGAAGTTAATAGCCACAGCTAAGAACAACCGAAATCGTGTTAAAGGAAACCTTATCACATCTAAAAGGGATCCGTTTAACGCTTCTTTGGTATCTGGTTCCAGCTTTGATTCGGATTGAGAATAAGGAGCATCGTCATTATTCACTTCACTGTCGAGTGCAAGAAGAACGCCATCAGGAAGGTGTTTGCCATTTGATATGGCGATTTTGTGCATGATCTTCATGGCTTCATTTACTTTTCCTCTAACAAGGCACCAGCGAGGAGATTCGTGGAGGAAAGGAAGTATGAGGATAACAAACAGAACAGATGGAACTGAAGAAGCAATGTAAAGAGAGCGCCACGACTGGAAGAAATAAGCAATGGCAGAGAGAGCGGCTATACCACTAGAGAAAAAATAGAACGTGGACATTCCGGCTACGCCGCGCCAGGACTGGCCAACAGGTTCAGTGGCAAGAACAAAAGAACAAAGGCCAGTGCCGCCGGTGCTGAAACCGGAAAGAAAGCGGAATAAGGTATAGGTCCAGTAGTCCGAAGAGAATGCTGTTATACAACCAAAGATGGCGTTTAAAATGCAAACAATTGTGAGGGAGCCTTTCCTTCCTAATTTGGAGTCTGAGAGATGTCCAAACACTCCAGCACCTGAAAACAATTAATTTAAAAGTGTTATTAAAAAATTTTGACATCTTAAATTTTGTCATATCAAGTACCACCACCATCTCCACGACAAAGTGAGAATATCTTGTTCATTTTCCTATTAAAATTTTCAAACTCTGAGCACTGAGCAGTAAGTGCAAAGTGTAAACATAGCAAAGTAATTACCAATCTACATTCTGTATTGTGCCACATTGAAAGATCTTAAACAGAGAAGTTAATTTCACAAATTAAAGGGAGTTACCCTTCCGTTATTTGTTTGACCAAATAAGAACATTAGGATTTCAGAATATACCAAAAATAAATCCAAACTTGAGCTCTTAAACCCTTCCGATTCCTTTGTTTGACTGAATAAGAAAATTAGTATTTTAGCACATGGCAAAAATAATTCCAAACTTGAGAGATGAATTACGCGATAATATTTCTATTAAATTATATGGATATATAATCACCTACTCCCTCCTTTACAATTTAGATAACATAATTCACTTATTGTAAAGTTTGACCAATATTTTAAAGAATAACTTTTTTATCATATCTACATGAGAGAAATTGCAGTTCGTATTATTTTTGCATATCTAAATTTTATTTTTAAAATATAGAGTTGAATTAATCTAAATTAATCTCAAAATTTAATCAAAATTGACTCTCATATGTCGTCTAAATTAAAATAGAGGAAGTAATTAAATAATATTTGTTAAAAAAGGTGACATAAAATAGCATATAAATTAAAGATTAATTTCTTTTAGCGAACATGGATAGCATAAACTTCTTAGGAGAAGTGAGAAAACCAAATAGCAGGAGTAATACTTTTGAAGGAAGATATATGGTATTCGGTGCTGCATCAGACTAGAATATTCTTTCAGTGGCGCGACGTTGATGTAGCACGTGTCATACGCATGGAAAATTAAACAACGTGTTATACGAAGTGATAAATAAGTAAGCTTAATATAAATGTCAAAAGAAGTAGCTCCTCCTTATGATAAGGGTGCTCTGGGTCCCAATATAACAACATTTGTTCGTACTCCCTATTCCAATTATTGCAAGAGAAACTAGACAATATTAACCTATCTGGTCCATATCCTACTTAGTATTCCTACTATATTAAACAATTCAAGAACTCCCTTTGTTCCAGAGTTGCCTTCTTTTTATTGTTTTTATTTTAGGTGAGTTATGGAAAATAAAGTAGCCTGTTCCAATTTCCAATAGCACACAAAGGGAGACTAGAATATCCGAATCGGGGTAGCATATTCTCTAACTTTCAATTTAGTAGAATGGGTTTTTTCTGTTTTTTTTTTTTTGGGATAAGAGTTATGAAGCAATTAAGAATTAAGACTAATACATATTTGATATTAATCATTAACAATTCGTGATCAAACAAATTGCGACGCAATCTTTTCCTACTTATATATATATATTTTTTTATTATGATTAAAAAAAGAAAAGAACAAAAAGCAAAGAAGAAGAATGTGTTGTTGTCAACTTTGTACAAACTGATTAAAGAAACAACAAAGTTGTGAGGATAGAGATGCTTGTGGTGAATAGGGATGTTTCCGCCAAGAAAAAGAAAAAAAAGTCATCTCTGTGAAAAGGTGCACGCCTACTAGTTCACTAAACATTATATAAAGTGGCTACGCCTGGATAATACATTGAAAAAGCATATACTAAGAAATACTGTCCACAAGTTGAACGACATATGTTTTCCACCCCCATTTAAACTTTTACTTACGGATAATATATAAAAGAGATTTAACTTATCGTGGCAAATACTTTGTGTTATTTACTTGTCTTATTTTTAATTTCAACAACTGTTTAATATATACTCCTACTTATCAAATAATCTAATAGTATAAAAAATTATCACTATATACACATTTCCTTCTTTAGAACCTATTTCTGGAATTTTACTGAATTTGTTGTTCTTACGGTTGCTACTACTTAGGACGCAACTTTACGCAGACCATTCCATCCACAAAATACTCAGCTAATGACTTCTACATCTATTGACAAATGTACCTCATGACTCATGGGCTAAGGTTTTAGAAGATGGACAGATGGTGTTATGTTGTTCTAAGCGTAAAAGGTCACAATGCAAGGAAAAGCATTAATTTATGTTTAACTTCCTTCATTGGTGAAAAAGAAAAAAGAGAAAGAAAAACCTACTTCATTCAAAATAATTTAAGACACTAATTTCTAGTATATTTCTTCTTAATTCAGAAAAAATAGGAAAAGAAAAAGGGATATTAAGGAACATACCGATCATGCAGCCAGCGAAAAATAAGGCTTGGACGAGTCCAACTCTGTATTTCTGTCCACATATCAATCCAAACTCCGATACCGTAGAACTTCCAATTCCACCGAACCATTCCCAAGACCCTGGCTCAAGGTCGCACACACTTTTAGCCGTTGAACCGCACCCGCGGCTCGACGAACACCGCCACCCCGGTTCACGATCCGAAAAAATCATGACCATGGTGTGAATCCCTTCCAGCGCCCAAGCCAAGCTCGTTAGCACGAAATGTCTCAATTGCCACCACCCAAACTCGCCGCAGTATTTTTCCAACATTTGATCCATCGTTACTTTCTTCGGTTTTGAATATCCGTTCGCCGCCGGCGGGATGAGCGGTGACCGGAGGTCACCACCACCTTGTTGATTTGTTGATAAAGCTGATGATTTTGACATTTTTTGTTGATGATTTTTTTCTTTTCTCGCCAGGGATTATCGATGAGGTCGGCGGCTATATATAGGATATTCTTCAGTTCCAGAGTTGGTGGTGGGAAACATTAAGAATAGGAGCCCTCTTTTTTTATAGTGTTGTAATAAACTTTGGATTTCGCAATTTATGACTATTAGATGTTTTGTGGAGAAAGTGCTTGTTTATTTTTTAAGAGCTGGCTTATTTAATTTTGGTTGATAACGATAGAATTATTTTATTTAAAAAAAATAAGTAAAGGCTTAAAAAAAAGATCTGTAGGTTTAAAAAACAATACATTTGTTATATTGACCACTTTTTTATTGCGTCGCGTATCAAATTTGGCACTCTTGATCTTAACATGTTGTTTTAGAAATATTATTTTCATATTTACATTATATAAGTGGGCTTATTGTTTAAAGAATCGCAAATTATAATTTTTTTTTATGTTTCAAAATCGGGATATTTGCATGTATATTCGCTTTTTGTGTCACATTTTAACTTGTGTCCACTTTGCAAAAAAAATTACAAGTGTACCCGCTTTTTCGCATAACTTCAGCATACGGGGCTGAAGTAGCAAAAGCAATCACGCAAAACTTCAGCATTCTAGTAGACGAGCCATAAGTAGCAAGTGTGCTGAACCAATTATTTTTGTAACTAGGGAGCTTCTTTTGTTTTGTAAGTGGCGAAATTCAGCTCTAGAGCTGAAGTTATTTTGTTCATTTGTAAAAATTTCAGCACTATATAAGTCGAAGTTTTTGAAAAAGCTTTCTAACATACTAGATAAATAAATCATAAATTATCATAAATCAGATTGCCAACAGTATCTAAAACATAAATTTTGGAAACAATAAACGTGAAAAAAACAGAATTATCATCGTCTACTAACTTATGTACGTGGAAATATTCATAAATTATTGTCTACTAACTTACGTAATTATTTATAATTTATTTTTAAATAATCTGATAAATATATTTATGGCAATTATCCCATGAACTGAAGTTCCATAGCAGCACCAACAGCAGCAGAAGAAAGAAGAAGAAGAAGAAGAAGAAGGAGGAGGAGGAGGAGGAGGAGAAAGAGGAGGAGAAAGGTGGCTGAAGTTATTTAAAAAGTGGGTACAAGTTAAAAGTTTTTAAAAAAAATGGGTATAGATTAAATGAATGCGCCCAAATAAAGTGTCCCGTGCAATTTTTACTTCAAAATCATGTTATATACACAATCTCTTCAAAAATCTTTTTATTTTAACAAAAACCTTTTCAGGAAAAGCTGCGCAAAATCACCTTGGATACGCATTTATCTTGCCATTGATTTAGGTAAAATCCGTCATTCTTATGCTTCAGCTTAAACGGGACAAAAGTAGCTATCTGGCACATCTTTCTTTTTATTGCAGAACTGATTCACATAAAATAGAAAACTACAAAATCACCTTGGATACGCATCTAATCATTGATTTAGGTAACTTATTTGAATCTTTCTTTTTATTGCAGAAGTAATTTATATAAAATAAAAAACTACTTTCCTTTTAAGGTTAATAACGTACAGGCAAAGCGGGAAAATCATTAGTTCCTAATTCCTAGACTGAAGAAAAAATAATAAGTAATAAGTTTAACAAATAAGGAGCGGACACTTAACAATATTTTAACCGGTTAGGATTGTATAAGACATATTCTTTAATATTTGAAAGAGCAATACGTCATTTCAAGAAAGTAAAAACTAAGCAATGGAGGAAACCAGAGCTTTTTCTGTCATTATTGCTTTATAAATTTATTTGCAACCTTGACACGGTCTATTGATTACAAACCATGTGTTTTTGTGGTTCACTATGAAAGAATTAATCTTTGCAGCTTTGTTTACCCTAAAAACGGATAACAACTAAATCTATACGTGGTTTTAAGAATACGTGACATAATTTGGTATAAACTGGGAAAATATATAAATTAATATTGAAATTGACTTTAAAAAGAAGTAAATGCAAACCAAACCAAACGTATAGCTTTGTAGGTCACTCTCGAACCAAGTGAAGATTCCAATAGTATATGAACAGAGTATAAGATATTGAAAGCTAAAAGAAGGCAGTATATTGCTTTGTATTGCGTAAATGTAATGTGTTTTACAAATGATCAGACCCCCTTTATATAGTAAGGGAGTCCCACTCTTGATACAATTCTAAATACAGTAAGAAATCGCAAGATTGGCTAACTAGTCGGCCTCTTCTTGATACATGTCGGAATTTTCGCTGTGATCCTCGCTTGATCACGGATACTTCGGCTTTCCGTTATTTGACTCGATAAATTCTCCTCAAGTCTCGCTCGATCTATGTTTTGCTCGGTCTCGATCTTGGCAAATCTCAATCTTGATCTTGGCCGATCTCGATCTTGATCGATCTTTGGGTCACGAGCTCACCAATCTAACTTTGCACCATGGCTCGATATAACACGAGGTTGAACCTTAGCCTATTATGCCCCAGTCTCGATTAGTCATACGAAGGGCAAGCTCGATTCTGACCGTATACAGATAGTCCTCTCGTTTCTTGGAAAGAAGATGACGAGAAACGATATGAATTTCCGAACTCCGCCTCGATGAGTAATGACGTCAGCGACGAACCCGACTATGATGCAAGCAGCGAAAGTCCAGTTGCAAGGCATTAAATGCCTGTCAGATGCTGGTTGGCCACTACCAGTTCTGAACCGTCTCCACACACATACAAGTACCCTAGCTTTTTCTCATTCAAGCGTTTACGCTTAAAGACCTTCCTACTCTTGCTTTTTCTTCAAAAAAATCCCTTTGCTTTAGAATTTTCACACCCAAATTTCTTGAACTCCAATCAAACCACATACCATCCTAATTCTCTTTTCTCTTGTTCATCAATGGCTAAAACTTCCAAAATCGTGCCGCAAAAGGAGGCCACTTCTTCATCACGACCCGCCGGTGGTGAGGCTGCGGCGGAGCACCACCCTGAGGAATTCGTTCCGGCAGGGTGCCCAACTGTCACCGACTTTAAGATCGAAAAAACCTCCTCGGTGTCGGGCCGATGTGAGCCGGTCTCGAGGTATATATGCACAATCATTGAAGGCATCCTTAACAAAGTTAAAGAGGAATGTAACTGGGAAAAAGATGATGTAGTAGTTCCTTCGCCTGAGGAATCGATCATACTCATGTGGAGGGATATCTAAGTGTTTACAATTGCCCCTTCACGTTGGTCCCCTTAGACCCTGTCATCGTCTCCTTTTGCAAGAGATACGATGTGAACCTCGGCCAAATCCATCCTTCCTTCTAGAGAATAGTGATTATCCTCTAATTCTTCACAAGCAAAATCGAGGGATGTCCTTTCACCCTCGAGCAACTTATGCGCCTTTACAGTCCCCGAATCTATCGAGGAGGACTGATCAAGCTTGCCCGCGGGCCAATAGGGCCCTATTTTCCAGCATAGACGAATCTCGGGATCGAGGCTGGATGGGCCAATTAGTCTGAATAAGGACTTCGGACATGATCCCCGCTGAAGACATGTCGTTTCCTGAGAAGTGGAACATGAATCGTAAGTAACACTTCTCCTTGAATGTTCAATTTTGTTTCTTATCTTCTTTCCTCATCTATGTTTTTGGTGTTGCATTTGTGGCCCAGATGCCGGACCCAATTCTGAAACTCAAGCAACGGGTCGAAGGCCTGGTGTCATAGAGACCTTACTTCGAGCGTGCCTGGATGTAGTTGTCGAAGGGTCTATGGGAGGCCGTAATCATGGTACGTTTCTTTCTCGGAATGATTATCGCTTGGACTTCTTCTCGAACTTACTCATCTTTTTTCTTTTACAGGTCTCTGGAAGGATGTTGTAATGAGATCCCCATCTGGTGACAAAGAATTCCTTCCCCAACACCTGCTCCAAAGCAGGCTAAAGAGAAGAAGAGGAAAAGGGCCCCGAGTCCCCCTGGATCAGAAAAGAAAAAATCGGCGAGGAGGCCTCGCAAGCTCAAGGGGGACACCAGTGCTATGTCTTCGGATTCGATCCGTCGATTAAGGGATGAATCCGAAGGATAAGAAGAAGATAATTCCAAGCTGGTGGCCCGTGTGCGAGCTGGTGCTTTGATAGAAAAGTCCTCCGAATCGGAGGAGGTTGATGAGGGAGCTTTTGCCGAAGTTCCTGAACTAAAAAGAGTTGAGTCCCCCGTCCCAAGCAAAGACAATCGAGGGACAGACTAGGGGGCGAGGCGTCCCGAGCAGTGGAAGACGTCCCGAGGGATGAGCTCGGAGTGATCGATATTTCCGTATCCCCTCAGGTTTCGGACGCTATAATTCGTGAGGCCAATATGTTGGAAGGCCGCTCTTACGAGGGTCTTTAGGTAGCGACTGATATCCATGGTTTCTTATATGGGATTGAGTCTGCTGCCTAGGAGGATATCATTGGGTTTGGTGATTTACCGGTGCCGAAGAAAGTACCGTCATCGGGTGCTACTGGGTCTTCATCGAGCCCAAGACTGGTGGACCAATTCCCGTCCCTAAGTGTCAACCCCGACCGCAGGCACAATATAGTGCCTTCTGTCCTGGAGGATGCCCGGGTCTTCTCTCCCCCCGTGAGGATTGCTAGTTATCTTAGATTCTTGGTGACCGAGGAGGACCAAGCCGTGATGAATGCGATGGGAGCCGCTTTCCATTTTAATGAGGCCCAACATACTCTGAATCGGGTAACTTCAAGAGTCTCTCCATTCTTTCTTTTCAACTTAGAATTGTAGATAATTCTAACATCTTCTTCCTTTCTTGCAGGCTTCAGTGTTGCATCACGTGGCTTTCCTCCGAATCCAGGAAGGGCACGAGGCTGAGGTTCGGGACCTCACTGAGAAAAGTGACACCTACAAGCATCTCAGTAAGAAGATTTAGGCCGATCTAGTAACGGCTTGGGATGAACATACCGAGATAGCCGAATATGTATTCCGGGTGCTTCATGATAGTGAAGACGAATTGGAGATAATGACTAACGATTCGATTTAGCAAGTCCGACAGAGGCTCGAGCATATCGTACGATTCCAGACGCAAGTAGATGTGATACAGGCCGAGGCTGAAGAATTCAAGAAAAACATGGACATCCCAGCCTCGAAAAATGAGATCGTCCAAGAACAATTGGAGTCGACCGAGACCCAGCTCCAAGATGCAAAAGAGAAGGCCTCAGTGCAGGTTGAGAAGATCAAGAAGCTTCAGTCTCAGTTGGATTTAGTCGTTTCTGATAAGGCAAGCTTGGCCAACAAACGCGAAGTGACCAGATCAGAGGTGGCTGTGGCCAACACCAAAGCTGATGCTAAAGTGGCCCCGTTTAAGGTCGACCTCGAGGCCATCTAGGCCAAGGTCAAGAGCATAGTGGATCATGCAAAATGGAAAGATCGGAGGGATACCTCGAGGGAGTTCATGCCCAGGGCTTTGATATTATGGAAGAAATCGAAAATGCCAAAGCAGAAGAAGCCAGTGCCACGAAGTAGGCCTTCCCCGAGGAAGACTCCGATTGCTTAAGTGAATTCGAAGACGGGGAAGATCCCGAGGATGGAGATGCGACCTCCAATGAAGACCAAGCCAATTAAATTTTTGGATTAGGCCGATTTGGCCTTTGTAAAATATCATTCTATATAAATATAAAGCTTTCATTTCCCTTTCGGCTCTTAAATTTTTCCTATGCTTTGTTATTTGTTTTCAAAAAGGTTGAAATGCCTTAGCGTGAAACAATAAGGTTGTATTCGAGGGTTCGAACAAACATTGCCTTTATTGCCGTTCTGGTTAAGGAGTTATTGGGGCTTGATGTTAACAAAGTTTTTTCGCCAAAAATATCTTAAGTTTGATACTTTGCCAAGGGCAGCCTTTAGAACTTGTTGTGAAAGAATATTTTCTTTTTCGGAGGCTGATTTTTGTTACGGATTTCGGACGTCTCTGAGCCGTATTAAGTTTGCTGTAGCCTTTTAGTTCGGGAGCTTCCCATTGGGCTTGTTTTCCCGTTTTATCCGGGCTTGCTCGAGATAATATTCCCCGAGTGGGGTGGCCTTGGCCTTTAGAAATCAGGGTACTTCCTGTTAGGTCTTTTGCCCCCGAGGCCCGATGACTTGGGTAGTTTGAGTTGGCCAGCAATACCCGAGTGAGGGAGTGGTGGTTCGTATTCCGATTAAGTATTGCCCTTGGGCTAGTTATTTTTGGAAGTACAAATCTCTTCAAAATATGTAAACAGGAAAAAATTTTAAACATAGGATGTTTGCAAGGAAAGTATTTCTCTTTATTCTCGATCAAAACAGTCATACATGCGTACATGTTTATTCCATGGCTCGAACAATCTACGTGGGCACAGTTCGTTTTGACTGTTTGGACCTTACAATAAATCATATCTATCGAGACCCTCCTTTTATGAAGTAGTTTCCTCTCTAGAGTTGATATTCGAAGATAACTCATATCTGAGGGTAGCCCCCCAGTATTCGAGGTTGATTTTAAAGGAACCTCAGATATTGTTGAATTGATTTTCTATGTCGATTCGTAATCAGGCTTGATTCTAGGTTAGCACGATTCATTATTTCCTTGTTAAAAACCTCGCCGAAACACCCATTTGGGACAAAATAGGTCTAAGGGAAAAAGAGTGCAACACGTGCTTTCAAACCTAAAAACTTCGTTCCGTTTGCCAAAAAATCCATCGTTGTTTCTTGTTGACCACCTGCAAGTGTTAGTCTAAAATAAAAAGGAAATAGAAAAGGGTCGTACCTTAGTAGTAATACCGTTTTAGGTGAGATATATTCCAATTGATCGGTAGTTGTTCTCCATTCATCGTTCCGAGCTTGTAGGACCCTTTTCCAGTGACCTCGAGAATCTTGTAAGGTCTTTCCCAATTCAGAACCAATTTGCCTTCGTTTGGATTTCGGGTGACTTTCCTTAGAACTAAGTCCCCGATGTTAAAATATCAAAGATTGGCTCTTCGATTGTGGTATCTCTCGATCTGTTGTTTTTGGGAGGCCAATCGGACGAGGGCAGCTTCACACCTTTCATCCAATAGTTCTAGGCTCGTATTCATGGCCTCGTCATCGAAACCTGATACTCGACTCCCCGACTTAGGCCGGTATAAGTGCTTTGGAACCATAAACTAATTAGAATGGGGTACCCCCGGTACTGGATTTCAAGGTTGTGCGGTATGCCCAAAGAACTTCGGATAGAATTTCCATCCACTTTCCTTTGGCGTTGGTTAGACTCTTCTTAAGATTTTGGATGATGGTTTTGTTGGTCGTTCGTCTTGCCCGTTCCCACTAGGATGATAAGGTGTTGATAGGATTCTTTTAATCTTGTCATCCTCGAGAAATTTGGTTACTTTGCTGCCGATGAACTGTTTTCCGTTATCACACACAATTTTGGATGGCATCCCGAATTGACATATGATGTAATCCCAAATGAAGTCGATGACTTTCTTCTCCCTAACTTTCTCGAAGTCTTGTGCTTCAACCCACTTAGAAAAATAGTTAGTCATGAACAAAATAACTTGAGCTTTACCTAGTTCCCATGGAAGAGGGACAACGATGTCCATTCCCCACTTCATGAATAGTCATGGAGACAAGACCGAATGGATTAGTTCCCCGGGTTGGCGAATCATCGTTGAATGCCTTTGGCATTTGTCGCATTTTCGAACAAACTCTTTCGCATCATTTTCCATGTAGATCTAGTAATAGCTGGCTCTGATTACCTTTTGGACTAGTGATTCGGCACCAGAATGATTTTGCAAGTGCCCTCGTGAACTTCCCTCAGAATGTATTCGGTATCTCCCGGTCCCATACATATCGCTAGTGGACCATCGAACATTATACTGAAAAAGGTTCCGTCTACTGACTAGGTGAATCGTGCTGCCTTCGTGCGCAGGGCCCTCGATTATTTTGGATCTCAGGGAAGCTTCCCGTTCTTCAAATACTCTATGTATTTATTCCTCCAATCCCAAGTCAAACTTGTGAAGTTTATCTCGGCATGGCCTTCTTCGACCACTGACCTCATAAGCTGCACGACGACCCCCGAATTGAGCTTGTTATCCTCGACCAATGACCCTAAGTTTGCGAGGGCATCGACTTCATTATTCTGATTTCGAGGCACATGTTGCAAAATTCATTCCTTAAATTGGTGTAAAGATACTTTTAACATATCCAGGTATCTTTGCATTCGTTCTTCTCTAACTTCAAGGTTTCATTAACCTGATTCACCCCGAGAAGGGAGTCGCAGTACTCTCCGCTACCAAGCCTTTGGCTAGTTCGAGACCTGCAATCATGGCCTCATATTTGGCCTCGTTATTAGTCAATTTTACAGTTCTAATAGATTATATAACCATGTTGCCTATGGGTGGTTTTAGCACGATGTTGAGTCCGATCCGTACCCTTTTGCATTCGATGCACCATCCGTAAACAGGGTCCAGATTCCTGAGGATGTACCCGAGTTTACCAATAGTTCTCTTTCAACCTCGGGTATCAGGGCCGGCGTGAAGTTTGCCACGAAGTCTTCCAAAATTTGAGACTTAATAGTTGTTTGGGGTCTTTATTCTATATCATACCCACTGATTTCTATGGCCCATTTGGCCAACCGTCCCGAAAGCTCGGGTTTATGCAAAATATTTCAAAGTGGATAAGTTGTTACAACGCATACGGGGTGACATTGAAAGTATGGTTTTATTTTTCTAGAGGCGCTTATCAAAGAGAGCGCCAATTTTTCTAGGTGGGGATACCTAGTTTTGACCTCACCTAGGGTCCGACTAACATAATAAATAGGAAAATGCGTACCTCGTTCTTCTCGGACCAGGACTCCACTTATTGCTATCTCTGATACTTCCAGATACAAGTAAAGTTGTCTGTCTTCCCTCGGCGTGTAAAGCAGCAGCGGGCTTTATAAGTACCGTTTAAGCTCTTCCAAGGCTTTCTGGCATTTCAGAGTTAACATGAATGTATTCTTCTTCTTTAGCAACGAGAAAAATCGATGGCTCTTATTGGAGGACCTCGAGATGAATCGCCCCAAGGCAGCTATGCGCCCGATTAACCTCTGTACAATCTTTACGTAGTATACTACCGTGATGTCCTCGATAGCTTTGATCTTGTCGGGGTTGATCTCGATTCCTCGGTTGGAGACCATGAATCCGAGAAATTTGTCTAACCCGACCCTGTGAACAACTATTTTTTGACCACACCGAAATTCTATACTATTTTTGCTATAAATATTAAGG
>ML414915.1:0-86443 GCA_005239525.1 Nicotiana knightiana
CGTTTGGGCTCTAACGCCCCCTAAAGCCAGGGCAGGCCTGGCGTTAGGGCCCTAACACCCCCCTAACGCTAGGGGGCCCAGGCTTTATGGGGCAAACGCCCCCCTAACGCCAGGGGGTGCCAGGCTATAGGGGGAAAATGCCCGGCTATCGCCCGAGCGTCTCCTTTTGCGTATTTTCGACGTATTTGCATCCCTTTAGCTCCGTTTCCATCTCCAATTCACCTACACATAAAATAAACTCCANAAATAAAAATAGTAATAAAGAGATGTAGAAGGGGATACCAGGGCCTGCGGACGCCAGCAGAACTACCTTGGGTCTCCAACTGCGAACCTGAGCCAAATCTCTCAGTCAGCCACAACCTGCTCTAAAATCTGCACAGGAAGTGCAGAGTGCAGTATCAGTACAACCGACCACATGTACTGGTAAGTGTCGAGCCTAACCTCGACGAAGGTGTGATGAGGCTACGGCGGGGCACCCACAATATATGCTACAGTCAATAAATAATAAGGCAGGAAAGGAGAACAGTAATTTAAAAGCAGTAAATTGCAGAAATAAATACATAACCTCAGTGTCTTAACAATATTCAGCTATAACCAAATCCTTACACCATAGAATAACTTACATAGTCAGCAAAGAATAAATAAACACACATATTGATGCAGCGCGCATCCCGATCCCACCAGTCCTTCCTAATTCCTCCTTAATAATTACAATAAAAGTAAATTATATGTATATATGTTGCAGCGTGCAACCCAATCCCACCAATCCTCCCTTATTCCTCTGTAACAATTACAATAAAAAGTAAATAATATATATATGTTACGGCGTACAACCCGATCCCACCATTTAGCAATATCAACATAATAATTCACCCTTATTACTCCGTATCAACCCACCCTTATTCCTTCTGTTTCCGCGTGCAACCCGATCCCACCGAATACGCATATTCACCCTTATTCCTCCGCATCCTCAATCCTCCTTTATTCCTCCTGTTACGACGTGCAACCCGATCCCACCGAATAATCATAATATATTACACATAGTGTACAGAAATTTCATAAACACACAAGGCCCTTACCAACACTTGAAATTTGGAACAAAGCAATCAGGAACCGTATAAACAATAAAACTCAATAAGTTTACTACTACTTAGCGAGACCAATTCAGGATATCACAGAAGTTGCCAATAAGAAAAGTTTAAACTAATAAAAGGGGAAGCAATAATCCTACGGGTGAACAAATATCCAACAAGTAACAATTAAGCACGGAATTACAGTTAGACATATAACAAGTAAGGCAAGAAGGAAAACAATATCAGGGAAAACAGAAGAAAACAAGTAAAACAGGAAAATTGGCGGCGCATAGATACTCGTGATTTATCATATAACAAACAATTCAAAGGTTCCTAAACCCTCAAGTCAAGGTTAGACACAACACTTACCTCGATCTGCAGGCCACTCACTGCTCAAGTACCGTTTTTACTCTAGAATTCACCTCCAACCCACTCGTATCTAGTCATAATTATCTTAATACAATCAATTATCGCTAAAGAAATCAATTTCAATATAAAATTATAGAAATACCGAATTTTCTCCCAAAAAGTCAAAAACCAACCCTGGGCCCGCTTGGTCAAAAATCGAGGTTCAGACCAAAATCTGTTCACCCATTCACCCCCGAGCCCGAATATGTAATTAGTTTCAAAATCTCACCCCAAATTGAGGTCCAATTTCCAATTTTCCAAAATTTTCCTAATTCTACCCAAACCTCCAATTTCTACCATGAAATTCCTAGATTTTAGGTTGAATTCTTGTAAAATGAAGTAAAATATTGAAAGAAACGAGTTGACGAACACTTATCTATGATTTGGGGGAGAAACTGTCTTAGAAAAATTGCTATAGGTCTCCGATCCTTTTGAAAATAAGAAGAAAAAATGGCTGGAGTCTGAATTAAATGAACTCACTGCCCAGCGACCTTCGCACCTGCGGTGCTTTGGTCGAACCTGTGCATCCGCACGTGCGTACAAGGCGTCCGCTTCTGCGAAAAAGGACAGGGGCCGCACCTACGGACAGGGTTCCGTTTCTACGGTCCCGCTCCTGCGAAGAAAAGTTCGCATCTGCGGAAAATGGAGTCCTAGGCTTGGGTAACAGTTGCGGGGCTATTGCTCGCATTTGCGAGCTCGCTGGTGCGGGCACACCAGATCTGGTGCACCAGCAGCCTTGTTGAGGTTTTGAACTCAACTTGCGCATCGCTCGAATGACATTCGATCCCTCGGGGCTCCAAACCAAACATGCTCACAAGTCTAAAAATATCATACGAACTTGCTCGTGCGATCAAATCGCTAAAATAACACATCGAACTACGGATTTGACACCAAAACACTTGAAATTCTCAAGAACACTTTAAAATTCTATTTTCCTCAACCGAAGGTCCGAATCACGTCAAATCAGTTCCGTTTCTCACCAAATATTGCATACAAGGTTTAAATATCATAACGGACCTGTACGGGGCTCCGAAACCAAAATACGGACCCGATGCCATCAAGATCAAACATTAAGCAAATTCTTTAAAATCATTAATTTTCAGCAATTCAATTTTAGTCAAAAATTCATATCTCGAGTTAGGGACCTCGGAATTCGATTCCAGGCATACACCCAGGTCCCATATTATATTACAGACCCACCGGGATCGCCAAAATATGGGTCTGGATCCGGGTCCATTTACTCAAAACGTTGACCAAAGTCAACTAAAAATAATTTTTAAGGCCAAAATCATTGTTTCTTCAATTTTCCACATAAAGGCTTTCCGGAATTACGCCTGGACTGCGCATGCAAATTGAGGTGGATAAAAATAAGATTTTTAAGGCTATCGAGCGCAGAATAGAGTTCTAAAACATAAGATGACCCCTTTGGGTCATCACACATTTCATAGAATTAGATAAATATAATACCTTTGCGTTGACACTTGTATGAGATTCATAACAACATACCTCAAAAAGGTACTCTTTATTTAAGTGCAACAATCCAGTGAATAGGTAGTGCCTCTAAATTGCCAGATGAAAGTAAGTTTAAATAGGAGTTTTGGGTGCTTAAACCATGAATTGAAAATTTTGGATTTACTCATTATGCATATGTATCCCCTATCCCACCTTTCTTTATTATGCTCTCTAGAAATATAGAATTTACATGGTCGAACATCTTCTTATACAGAAAATGAATGGAAGATGTACTTCAACAATAATTTTCAAGTCTTTGTTTAGCTTCAGTGAAGAGCACTTAACGTATGTGGACTTCCTGTAGCTATTTGGAAAAAAAAAATCATGAATGTATGTGCATGTGAGAAATACGAGTAGCATTTGGTTGGACTTCTTCGTGAATGTAATATGAAGAGTAGAGCATATTTTTAATACTTGAATGCTCTTATGCCTAATAATTTCTTATTTCTAAAACTGTAATTCATTTGTTATTATGTAACTTACTATTGTTGATTTTCAAGTGTTAGATATATCACCGTTTTTGCTTCTCTTTCACTTGTATATCTTTTTTTGTGTTTGACATAGTTATGCTATAGTAGTGAAATAAATCTCATTAGTTCTTAGTAAGATATAACCAGTGCATACTATATATATGTTTCTTCCTAATTTTTAATTTCATTTTGAATGTGTAGGAAAATACGGGTGATGCAGTTGGAAATGGTGGCCACAAATCCATTTGATTCATTAAAGTGAATGGTGAAGACCTTTTGAACAATTCTGATGTTTATTTTATTGATACTATAAATATGAGTACATTTGATTTTGTTGAGGTCTTTGCTAGTGAACTTCTTGAACCACCGGTGCTTTATTACTATAGATAGTACACAAAGTATGTTTCTTTGTTGAAATTTGTTTCAAGTATATGCATTTGAATTATTTTTATTCTATTACTTATTATCTAATTTAATGATATATATATATATATATATATATATATACACACACTTGAAATAAATGTGAACAGAATTTAATGTAAACAAATATAATTTTTTAACCATAAAATTGTGGCTAGTATAATAATTAAAAAAATACTTCGTAGTGTAGACAAAATTGCCACGCTTAGAAAGTGTGGCCATAGGGATTGTCAATCTGGCATTGTTAATGATAAATGTTTCTCTAAAAGCCACACTTTAAAAGCGTAATCTATAACGTGACAAAGATCACGCTTTATAATTGTAGCCTTATGTCACAAAAGCGTGGCTATATGGGAAAATATAAGCGTGGTCTTTGTACCGTATCGGCCACACTTTTAAAGCGTGGATTCTAAGGCAACATCTTCAAAGCGTGGCCAATAGTTAAAGGTTACGGTACTTTAGACCACCCCTCAAAAAGTATTGCCTAAAGCCGTAAAGTGTTGCCTTTGACCAAATACTACACTTCTTGGCATCCTACGCCACACTTCTCAGGGGTAGTTGTAGGCCTAAAATGATGTAGTGAGTTGATAGTAATATTTATGGATGGAGAAGGTAGAGGAGATAAAGTTGATTGGAATGTATAACTTCTGGCATCATTTATCGAAGATCCATGCATTTTCGGCATGAATACTATAGCATCGGTTCAACGTTTGGTAAAACAAATATATTCATGACAATGACATGTAGTACTGATTGGGTGGAGATTCCAAAAAATTATGCGAAGGAAAACTTTATTACAATGTCCCTAGCTTAATGACTAGAGTTTTCACATCAAAATTACAAATAATGATCAAATAAGAAATAAAATTTAGGTCGGTCGCTTAAAGGAGAAAATTACATTAACATATAAGCATACGTATGACAAGTTTATTATACTGGAATTACCTCACAAACACAAATACCACTTTTGCATGAATTGGTTATCAAAAATATGATGTATGAACCATGTGGAAGCTATCGTCCAAAAAATCCGTTGTTTACCCGTAAAACGATAGAGTTAAATTTATGATGTGATTTATAAACTAGCGAATCGATTTGACCAAAAAATGATAAGTAAATGAGAACATAGATAATATTATCAAATAAAATTAGAGGAGATAACAAGCCTAACTAAACACTTAGTCTTTCCAAGGACACGAGTGAATTCAATGTTCAAGTGTTCAAATTGAGCGTAACTAAACACGATAAATTATAGCTTTTTATGTAGAGAGTTTCTTGTTCCCACAATGGACATTAATCCCCTTATTTATAGCTTGATTCAGGGAGAGAAGATCCTCAAATCAAGCTCTTCTTGAATGAGAATAAAATCGGCATTGATGGTGCATAACAGATAGCTATAAATGCAGATATTCTCTGTAACAGCTGCCCATTGAATGTTAGCCGATGACAAGTTGAATCTTTGTTACCGGCAGCTCTGTCTTCGAAACCTATCCAGCAACGACTGCATGCTTGCATCCGGTGCCAGTTGTTTGCTGAGTCACACTCCACATGTCTTTAGTTCCACTTGTCACTCCATCATTCACTCAGCTGTCGTTAACCAATTTCACCCCCTACAAATAGTCTCCCTACTTTCCGGTGATGCAACTTAGTGTTACCAGAAAGTAGATAAGAATTTCTTTCATAGCGGGAAAGTTCCTGAATAGTTTCTGACATTTGAAAGGACGCATGTCTTCTCGCAATTAATGATTCGAACACGTGTTGCCCCGTGATTTAGCAAATATTTTTGCCGATTTTCGAGGTAATCATGACCACAATTTTTGCTGTATATAACTTCTCTACTACTCATCATCTTCACTCTTTACTTTCACAACAACTTCTTCTTCTATGAATTTGCTTAGAGCTCTTGTGCTATTCACCTTTCTTAGTAAAGATTCTTCGTCATAGCATGTCTTCTAACATTGCTATCTCCGAAAACTCTAGCCTTCTCTTTGGCGGATGTCCAAAGAAGAACAAAACCAAGGAGGTTGACGTCGATTCTGAGCCTCTAATCATAAACACCATCAAAGCGCTTCACCTTAGCACGACATCTGACTTTCAAGAGCATAAACCACCTGCAAATTCGAAAAGTGACAGGTTTTTGCCTATTCGCATATGCCCTTATTCCATTCATCCTTCTAGCATCCATGTTGTAAAGGAATAATTTAATTGGGGTAATGTTGAAATTCTCACCCCTGATGCGATTGAATGAGTTAGCTACTGATCCAATCCCAATCCACACTCAACAATAAGTGGAAGAGGTCGTTGGAAAAATAGTACCCAACTATGAGTCGGGGTCAATTTTCTCAAGGAGCTAACAATGGGTGTTAGAGTGTATACTTGATGTGTGAAGATGAAACAAATCAAATACACTTCCAAGCAAATTGGTTTGCAATTTACTTCTATAAACTACACTATCAATCCTCAATAAGAGAAATGAAACTAGAAATTGACTAATTGCTTTTGGTTATTTTCAAATAGGTCAAAAGCCTAGGGATGTAACCTTCACCTAGGTGTTCGGCTAATGGATTAAGTACGTTAACACTTTTTTATTGCCCACGGTGTATTATAGATCTCAACTCTAAGTTACTCACTCAATACCTCTCGGTCATAGAGTGATTTTTTCTAATTTGGCTTTCTCAAGCCCAAATAGGTATCCAGCTAAATAGTTGATATGAGCTCAAGTCGGGTTTTCCCTATCTCTTGTTTAAACCCTTTTACTTAGGCTAGTCAAATTCTTAACTAACTCAATTTCTTGTTAGCCAAGTTTTTCTAGACTAGGTCCCTCTTTCTCAAGTAAAGACCAAGTCAAAAAGGCATGAATCAATGTTTGAAACCATTAATTCTAAAATTAAAATATGAACAAGGCTAAACAACACACACCCAATCATAAACAAGCATTAAATTAAATATCCATAAGGTTTACACACTAGGGTTGAGTCACAACCCTAGTAAATGTCTCGCTACTCATAGTAAAAGTTGAAGAAAAGAAAGAAGAAATACTAATTAAACACATACTATAAAATTAAAATGATAAACTATGATGTTTTTGTCCCAAAATTATCACAAATTTCCTAAAATAGTAAATTACAACGGCTACAGCTGAGAAAACTTCAAAACTTGACCTAAAAATATGATTCCCATCTATTTATAGTGGCTCAAAATTCGCTGAAGAAAATAACCCTTGGGAGGTTCTGCGGCCGCATAATTCCATGTGCGGTCCACACATTGCTTGAGTCTGCAGGGCAATGGATTTTGCAGCCACACAATTTGATCTTCGGCTGCAATTTAGCTTCTGCGGCCGCATAATTCATGTGAGGTCCACATTTCAGGCAAGGCTTCAATGCAACTTGGGTACGTGATAAGTGTGGATTCTGCATCCACACAGTTCGAACTAAAACAAAAGTAAAAAAGTACTAATAAGTGGTCAAATTTCACACTTATCACCTACTCCAAGCCAGGGTTCATGTATGTATGCACATACCCCTTTTACTTTGGGTCCTCTCATGTTGGGAATGGTAAGGAACCGATCCAATAATTTTAAAATTTTTCCACTGGTAACAAGTCTGCTTGGCATAGGTAGGCATATCCATATAGCGTAAGGTGTCCTGCCTCCGCCAGTTATATGCTGAAATTGGGAAAAACCTAGTTGTCGCGCATATGATGAACCTCTAGCCCCCGAAGATTTTCTGTGGGGGTGTGCTAAATCTTAGCGATCATGGTCATCGCATCCTCCTTACCCGTGTTGATGAAGACAACGACAACGACCGTGGATGGATGGAACGGTTCATTGTCATTGCTACTAGGGACATCATCCCGATCGCAGCTCTAGCTTTCCCTAAATCATGGAACATTTTCCATAAGTCATCGGGCATTTGTCTGCTTTCTTTGTGAAAAGAAAAAGTGTCATTCCTTGCTTACTTTTATTTCCTTTGTTCCATCTTGTAATGACCCATCCGATCATTTTGGATATTGTGGCCCCGTTCCCCCATTTACTGCTTACTCTATGCTCGTATGTGATTATGTGACTTATCAGGGTGGTTAGTTTGGTTTTGGGGATGTTTTGGAATTAATTGGGACACTGAGTCTCATGGTTGGAAGCCTAAGTTGAAAGAGTTTATCGGATGTTGACTTAAATGCAAAAGACTCAGGAATGGAGTTTTGACGGTCCCGATAGTTTCATATGGTGATTTTGAACAAAGGAGTATGTCCGGATATTGATTTAGAGGTCCCTAGGTAGTTTTGGCTTGAATTGTCTAAAGTTGGAAAGTTGAGAAGTTTGACAGAGAGTTGACTTTGTTGATACCGGGCTCGGATTGTAGTTTCGGAAGTTGGAATAGGTCTGATGTGTCATTTATGACTTTTGTGCAAAATTTGAGGTCAATCGAAGTTGGGTTGGTAGGTTTCGGCATCGATTGTAGAAGTTGGAAGTCCATTAGTTCAAATAGGCTTGAATTGGGGTGCAATTCATATTTTTGATGTTGTTTGATGTGATTTGAGGCCTCGACTAAGTTTGTATGATGTTTTAGGATGTGTTGGTATGTTGGGATGGGGTCCCGAGGACCTCGGGAGTAATTCATATTGAATCAATTTGATGTTTGGACTTGAGGAAATGCTGAAGATTTGCAAATCTCGTGCAATCGCACCTGCGAGGATTTGGTCATAGGTGCGAGACCGCATAAGCGGTCATGCTATCATAGGTGGAAAAATAGCTGGGTACTGGGGGATGCGCAGGTTCGGAGGTTAGTCCGCATCTGCGAGCTCACAGATGCAGGAAGTGGAGCGCAGAAGCGGAGTGCAGTTTGGTCATGGGTTTCCGCAGAAGCGAACATTATGGCGCAGGTGCGCATGCACAGTAATGCATGTTTGACCGCAAAAGCGAAAGTGGACTATAAGGTCTGGGGCCGTAGATGCGGTTAAGTGACCGCAGGCGCTGAATCAATAGCAGAAGAATAAAATCGAAGGGTTTCGTAATTTCTCTCATTTTGGACTTTGCAAGATCGGCAAGTGGTGATTTTTGAGAAAGGTCTCACTAGATTTCAAGAGGTAAACAACTTTTGATCACGTTTATTCATTAACATTGAATACCCAATGATTTTCCCACCTAGATTGTATGTTTTTGAGGTGGAATTTGGGAGATTTTGGGCTAGGAATTGGAGAGTAATATTTGAGAATTTGAGAGTCAATTTGTGGTTCGAATTGAATTATTTTGGTATGATTGGACTCGTTATTGAATGGGTGTTCAGATTTTGTGAATTTTATCGGATTCCGAGGCGTGGACTCAGGGTTTTTTTGGGTTGAATTTTTGAATTTAGTTATAGAACTTGGGTTTAACGTATGGAATCGATTCATACAGCTTGTATTGATTATATTAAGTTGTTTGTGACTAGAGTCATTTGGAGGCTGATTCGCGAGGCAAGGGTTTGTTGGAGCAATGAGTTGCACAGTTCGAGGTAAATAACACTTCTAAACTTGGTACTAAGGGTATGAATCCCTGAAATACATGTTATATGGTTCGTGTTGAGGTGACGCACATGCTAGGTGACAATCTTGTGGGTGTGCACCGTGGTAATTAAAACTCAATTGATTATGTGGTACTGTGTAGTTATCTAGTCTTGTTTCTATCCGTGTAATTCCCATGTGTTAGAGTAATTGTGATCCATGTTAGAAATCATGTTTGGGATATATGCATATTCTGTTGGGACCCATTGAGGTCATTTCTGTTATTGAGTTATTTGCTTAAGTTGCAATTATGTACTCAATCATATTTATTCATTTGCACATCTCAGTTTATGTTATTATTACTGTTACATCATGTTATCATTGTTCGGACTGAGTGGTATGAGATTTGTGAGCCCGTGAAACTAGAGAGATTGGTGACTGAGTTGGGGCCTGAGAGCCGAATTGTGAGTGATATTGGGGATCGGGCTGCATGCCGCAATAGGACTTATCTACTTATCTATTATTATGGGATCGAGTTTCACGTTGGAGTAGACCATATTGGCTTATATTAGCGCTTCTACAGGATCCTCCCCTCCGAAGTCTGACAGACCAGCAGTGAGTGCATGTACCGTATAGTGCAGAGTGATTGTGTGCGATGAGTGGGAGTTGAGACTGACAGATTGAGTACCCTGAGAGTGTGAGTACCTGGGATTATCACTGTGATGCATTACATTTGACATGCATATTTGACATGTAATCATAGAGATGTAACATTCCTCATGCTAGTTGTACCTAGTATATTTTATCAGTGTTGAGCTTAAATTGTTGAACATGAAAGCATGCCTAAATTTTTGTACTGTGTACAATCTAAATATGGAATTTCTTTGAGCTATAACTGGCATTATCTTGTTATACCTATGTTGTGATTATTTGGATTCGAGCTGTATCTTTCTAAGCTCATCACTACTTTCAGCCCAAGGTTAATCTTGTTACTTATTGAGTACATTGGGTCGGTTGTACTCATACTACACTTCATGTGCGGATCCAAGTACATCTGGATACGGTGGTTGCTAGAGTGGTGATAGTACCTGTTCAGAGACCTTGAGGTAGCTGCTAAGACGCCCACAGACCTTGACTTTCCTTCCTTTCATTTTATTTCAGTACAATTATACTAGAGTTTTAGACTATGTTGACATTAGTAGCTCATGTACTTGGTGACACCAGGATTTCGGTATTTGTTGTTGTTGAGTTTCAGTTATTTTTAACAGTTATCTATGAGATTTTTCCACTGTTAAACTTGTTAAAAATCATGTTTTAAATTCATATGCATAGTTTTCATGTGATTGTCGACTTGCATAATAATGTGAAAGGCACCATCACAATAGGTTAAAAATTGGCTCGTGACAAGTTGGTATTAGAGAACTAGGTTACCTAGGTCTCACGAGTCATGAGCGGGTTTAGAAGAGTCTTGCGGATCGGTATGGAGAAGTTTGTACTTATCTTTGAGAGGCTGCCGAACCATTAGGAAACTTCACTTTCTTGTATTTTTGTCGTGCAGATTTGTTGATTTCGGAAACTAAACTTCTATATTCTATTCTGTTATAGATAGTGGAGACACGTGCGGCTGGATAGGGAGGACGATCACCACTACCACCAGTTAGGTCCACGTTAGAGGCCAAGGTGCAACTCGTACTTCAACTAGAGCAACACCTATGGAGCCACTAGGTTCTCCAGCTCAGGAGTACATACCGGATGTGGTTGAGCCGGTGGTACTAGATCAGGCATCAGTTGTACCCATTGTGATTCCAGGCCTTTAGGAGGCTTTGGCCTAGATATTGACTGTATGCACTAGCCTTGCTCAAGCAGTTTCAATTCTGGCCACTTCTCAGGCTGGGCGGAGGGGTGCTCAGACTATCACCACCCGTACTCCAGAGCAGGCAGTTCATGAACTTCAGACACCGGGGGTACTACCATCCCTGCCCATTACAGCTGCACGGGCCCAAGTTGGTTCACCTATGAGTGAAAAGGAGCAGAAGAGGCTAGAGAGGTTTGGGAGGATCAGGCCTTTAGAGCTCGGTGGGGCTGAGTTAGAGGATGCTCAAGATTTCTTAGACATGAGCCAGCAGATCCTTCGCACGGCAGGTAATCTTGAGACTAGTGGAGTCTCATTTACTACATTTCAGCTGTCGAGGGCAGCCTTCAGATGATGGGAGGCCTATAGTTTAGCAGGCCAGCCGGAGCTATACCACTTACGTGGCATGAGTTCTTAGTTCTCTTCTTATAGAAGTTTGTTCTACATGCCCTCAGGAAGGAGTTGCGTAGGCAATTTGAGCAGCTACCCTAGGAGCGTATGTTAGTGACCCAGTATGAGATGAGATTTTCAGAGTTGGCTCGTTACGCAATATAGTTGGAACCCACTGAGAGGGAGAGGATTAGGAGGTTCATTGATGGCCTAAACTATGCACTCCGCTTTGTCATGACTCGGGAGATTACGTCAGGTGTGAGGTTTGATGAGGTGGTTGATATTGTTAGACGCCTAGAGAAGGTTTGTAGTCATGAGTGTTAGGAGAGGGAGGCCAAGAGGCCTCGTGGTTCGGGTGGTTTCAGTAGTGCCTCATCTGGAGGATAGTTCCACCACAGTAGGGGTCGTCCTTATAGGCCCGCTCAGATGGCTCGTCTGGTTCATCGTGGTGCATCAGCTAGACATGGTTCATATAGTGCTTCTCTGGGTCATTCATCTCTCAGTGCCTTCTCAGCTTAGAGTTCATCCCGTACTCCATCAGTTCAGGGTTCATCTATACTAGGTCCTTCTAGTAGTTATTCTGGTTATCGGGGTGGGATTTAGTCTCCACTGCCATTGAAGATCAGCGTTGCTTTGAGTGTGGACAGTTTGGACATATGAGGAGGTATTGTCTCCTTCTTTTGGGATGTACAATTCAGCAGAGGGGTCAGGATATGAATTTGTACCAGTTACTTCACCACCTGCTCGGCAAGCTCGAGGTGGGCTCAGGCAGCTAAAGGTCGCGCTAGAGGGGGAGGCTGATCAGGTGGTGGTCATGCTCGATGTTATGCTTTTCCCTCCAGAACAGAGGCCGTTGCTTCATACGCAATGATCACAAGTATTGTTTCAATGTTCCACATGGATGCTTCCATATTGTTAGACCCTAGTTTCACGTATTCATATGTATCATCATATTTTACTTGTTATTTGGATACGCCTCATGATTCCTTAGTTACACTTGTTCATGTGTCTACGTCGGCATGTGATTCTATTATTGTAAACCACATATATGGGTCGTGTGTGGTGACAATAGGGGTATTGGAGACGAGAGTTGATCTCTTACTGCTTAGTACGATTGATGTTGCGACCAAACAAACTCGTGCAAGTATACGTGGTCATCAAGTAATAGAGTAGTGAGCAGAGTATCATTCACACGGATACTTGTGATTGACTTTTGACTGATTCAAACTCAAACAACTTATCAATTCAAGAGATTTCTCACAAAATATGTAATTTACTAATTTACTACCTAAAAACTATCAAGAAGTGAAATAACTAGAAGTCAACCACAACACTTAAGCAATTCCAGATAACAATCAGTAGGAGAGGATATTCTAGGGTCATAGGCTAGCTAACAATCATGTTGCGTTCTTAGCTTAAAATGACTAATTGATTTATTTGGATTGCTAATTGATAGGGTTAATATTACTCATAAGAATATGTCGAGTCCTTTATCACCTATTCAAGCTAACTTAATGCCTATATGTCTATGAAATTAAGATTAACAAGAATGCATTTACACTTCCTGTATTTCAACCAAGCAAGGAAATTAGGTATATGTATATCCTAATTGCGAATACGTTCCCCGATGCCCAGGTTCAAGAACATGCTCTATTTAATTTTATATGCAATCTAGAATTCCCACTTTCGAGTCCAACTCTAGATTCGTAGATAGCATTTCACTGTTAGCTAATCAGCAAAATAATCTAAAACAGAATTAAATAAATAACCCAATATAATAAACTCAAACTCGTCAAATTAAAATTCGAACATCACATTCATGTAGAGCCGATGACCCCAGAATATTAGGGTTCTTAGCCACTCATGCTCATGCAATCATCAAAAATAATATTTTCGAACATAAAATTCGTGCTCCCGAGTGTTCTGTACCATTGTTTTCCTCTCAAAGTTCTGTCCTCCCCTCAAAATTGTGTTTTTGGTGTATTTATACCCTGTAGAAACAAATATGGACGAAGATACCCTTTTAAAGCCGAAGTAGGAAACTACTCTGCGATTTTTGTATACTCGCGCTGCGCCTTGTGTCGCGCCCCACGGTGCGCTTGTGGCGATTATCAGCGGGCATATATTTTTCCCCATCAGGCACATTTTACACTGCCGCGTCATGCTCTGCGGCGCCCCATGAATCGCGGCAGTGTTATTTTCTCAAAGTAAAACTGTTTCATCCTCTTCTGACATCCAGACTTGGTACACAACCTCCGAAAATGATCCCGTCTTAACTTATTGGGCTTTTACTCAGACTTCAAAGCTCCAAATTGATCGATTCAGCTCCAAGAATGCATTAATTAAAAACATAATTAAATAAACAACCCAATATGATAAACTCAAACTCGTCAAATTAAACTTCAAACATCACATTCGTGTAGCACCTATGACCCCAGAATATTAGGGTTCTTATCCACTCATGTTCATACAATCATCAAAAATAATGTTTTCACATAAATCAATGAATACTAGAATAAGAATGGAAGAATTGATCAAATTCATGCTCCCGAGTGTTCCATACTTTTGTTTTCCTCTCAAAGTTTCATTCTCCCCTCAAAATCGTATTTTTGGTGTATTTATACCGTGTAGAAACAAACCTGGACGAAGATACCCTTTCAAAGCCGAAGTAGGAAACTACTCCACGATTTTGGTACACTCGCGCCGCGCGTTGCGTCGCACCCCACAACGCGCTTGTGGGGATTATCAACGGGCATGCATTTTTCCCTGTCAGGCACGTTTTACACTGCCGCGTCACGCTCTGCGGCGACCCATGCGGCGCGACAGTGTTATTTTCTCTGAGTAAAATTGTTTCATCCTTTTTTGACATCCTGACTTGGTACACGACCTCCGAACACAATCCCGGCTTAAGTTATTGGGTTGTTACTCAGACTTCAAAGCTCCAAATTGATCGATTCAGCTCCAAATTAATGTTTCAGCTTGGAATCACTTCCTGCAAGGCATAAAACACGTACTAAGAGCAATTCACTATCATTTATGCTCCAACACACATAAAATACAGTAATTAGAGTGCAATACTACGGCTAAAACACGAGTTTCTAGCCTACCATCAATTGATTTTGACGTGATTCTAGGCAAGGATTAGTTGTCACCATGTCATGATATTCTCAATTGTCACGCTAAGACCGTGACACTGGTGATGCCGGGATTTCCTAAGATTGAGTGGAGAGGTTCTCTAGTCTGTGTTCTAGTAGGGAGATCTCATATTTGAAGGCCTAACAGATGGTTGGGAAGGTTTGTCTGGCATATCTGGCCTTTATGAGAGATATTAGTGTTGATACTCGTACTATTAAGTCTGTTCCGGTAGTGAAATACTTTCTGGATGTGTTCCTTGCAAACCTGTCGGGCATGCCATCCGACATGGACATTGATTTTGGTATTGACTTGGTCAGGAATCCATCCCATTTCTATTCATTTGTATCATATGGCACCGATAGATTTGAAGGAATTGAAAGAGCAGCTTCAGGAGCTTCTTGATAAGCGGTTCATTAGGCCTAATGTGTCATCTTGAGGTGAACCGTTTATGTTTGTGAAGAAATAATGGTACTATGTGGATGTGCATTGATTATAGGCAGTTGAACAAAGTTACAATTAAGAACAAGTATCCTTTGTCGTGTATTGATGACTTATTTGACAAGCTTCAGGGAGTTAGAGTGTTCTCTAAGATTGATTTGAGGTATGGGTATCACCAGTTGAAGAGTCAGGACTCTAATATTCTGAAGACGGCATTCAGGACCTGATATGGCCAATACAAGTTCCTTGTGATGCCTTTTGGACTGACAAATGCCCCAGCAACATTCATGCATCTGATGAAAAGTGTATTCCAACCATATCTTAATTCGTTTGTCATAGTATTCATTGATGATATACATGTGCACTCTCGTATCTTGGAGGAGCATGTGGTGTCCAGTAAGGGGATCAAGGTAGATCCGAAGAAGATTGAGGCAATTCCGAGTTGGCCCAGGTTGTCCTCAACTACTGAGATTTAGAGTTTTCTTGTCTTGGACGGATATTATCGCCGCTTCGTGGAGGGTTTCTTGTCTATTATTTCACCTTTGAGTAGGTTGACCCAAAAGGGTTCCCCATTCAGGTGGTCTGATGAGTTTGAGGAGAGCTTTTAAAAGCTCAAGACTGCCTTGACCACTACTCTGGTTCTAGTTTCGCCTTCAGCATCGGGTGTATCTATAGTGTATTGTGATACTTCTTGGATTGGTATTGGGTGTGTCTTGATGAAGGAGGGTAAAGTGATTTCTTATGCTTCATGCCTGTTGAATCTGCATGAGAAGAACTACCTCATTCATGATTTAGAGTTGGCAGCCATTGTTCATGCATTGAATATTTGGAGGCATTACCTCTACGGCATTTCCGGTGAGGTATTTACAGATCATCGGAGACTTTTTAAAGCAAAAGGATCTACATTTAAGGCTGCAAAGATGGTTGGAGCTATTAAAAGACTATGATATTACCATTTTGTATCATCCCAGGAAGGCCAATATAGTAGCTGATGCCTTGAGTAGAAAGGCAATGAGTATGGGTAGCTTTGCAGATATTCATGCTGGTGAGAGACCACTTGCATCTGATGTTTAGACCTTGGCCAATCAATTTGTGAGGTTAGATGATTCGAAACCTAGTCGGGTTCTAGCTTGCGTGGTTTCCCGGTCTTCCTTATTTGAGCGCATCAGAGAGCGTCAGTATGACGACTCCCATTTTCTTGTCCTTAAAGACACTATTTAGCATGGTGATACAAAGGAGTTTTCTATTGGAGATGACGGGGTGTTGTGGATGCAAGGTCGGATTTGTGTGCCTAATGTGGATGGTTATATGAGTTGATTCTTGAGGAGGCCCACAGTTTGTGGTATTTCATTTATTCGGGTGTCACAAAGATGTATTAGTACTTGAGGCATCACTATTGGTGGAGAAGAATGAAGAAAGATATAGTGGAGTTTGTAGCTTGGTGCTTAAGCTATCAGCAGGTGAAGTACGAGCATCAGAGGACAGGCGGTTTACTTCAGAGGCTTGATATTCCTGAGTGGAAATGGGTGCGTATTACCATGGACTTCGTTTTTGGGCTCCTACGAACCTTGAAAAAGTTCAATGCTATTTGGGTGATTGTGGACTGGTTGACTAAGTCCGCACATTTCATTCTGGTGGTGACTACCCATTCTTCGGAGCGGTTGGCTGAGACCTATATCTACGAGATTGTTCGTCTTCACGACATGCTAGTGTCCCATATTTATCATTGGGGCACGCAGTTCACATCATAGATTTGGAGAGCAGTGCTTGTGTTATGGATTTTAGGGTTTCTTGGGAATTATTCCTACCGCTTGCAGAGTTTGCATACAACAACAGCTACTAATTGAGTATTCAAATGGCTTCTTATGAGGCTTTCTATGGAAGGCGGTGTCAATATCCAGTTGGGTGGTTTGACTCGAGGGAGGCTAGGTTGTTGGGCACAAATTTGGTTCAGGATGCCTTAGAAAAGGTCATACAGGATCAGCTTCGCGCGGAATAGTCTAGACAGAAGAGTTACGCTGATTGGAAGGTTTTTGATGTTGCCTATATGATGGGAGAGAAGATATTACTCAAAGTTTCACCCATGAAGGATGTTATGAGGTTCGGGAAGAAGGAAAAGTTGAGTATATTGATCCTTTTGAGGTGCTTGAGAGGATTGGAGAGATGATTTACAAGCTTGCATTGCAACCTAGTCTATTAAGTGTTCACCTAGTGTTTCTTCGGAAGTACTACAGTGATCCGTCTCATATTTTGGACTTCAGCACAGTTCAGTTAGATGGATATTTGACATATGATATGTAGCCAGTGGCTATTTTGGATTGGCAGGTTCGAAAGTTGAGATCAAAGAATATAGTTTCAGTGAAAGTTCAGTGGAGAGTCTAGCCAGCTGAGGAGGCTACTTGAGTGACTGAGCGGGAGATGCAGAGCAGCTATTTACACCTATTTAAGACTCAAGGTATGATTCTAGACCAGTTCGAGGACAAACATTTTTTTAAAAAGGGGAGAAGTAACGACCCGGGAGGTTATTTTGAGTATTGTATCCCCTTTCCCCCATCTACTACTTACTCTATGTTCATATGTGATTATTTGACTTGTCGGGTCGTTGGTTTGGTTCCAGGGATGGTTTGGAATGAAATGGAACACTTAGTCCCAAGGTTGGAAGCCTAAGCTGAAAGAGTTAATCGAATGTTGACTTATGCATGAACGACTCGTGAATGGAATTTTGATGGTTTTGATAGCTTAGTATGGTGATTTTGGACTTAGGAGTATGTCTGGATATTGATTTGAAGGCCTGCAGGTCGATTTGGCTTGAATTGTCTTAAGTTGGAAAATTGAAGGTTTGGAAAGTTGAGAAGTTTAACCAAGAGTTTACTTTGTTGATAACAGGCTGAGAATTAGGTTCTGGAAGTTGGAATAGGTACGATGTTCCATTTATTAATTGTGTGCAAAATTTTAGGTCAATCGAAGTTGGTTTGATAGGTTTTGGTATCGATTGTAGAAGCTGGAAATCCATTAGTTTCAATAGGCATGAATTGGGGTACGATTCGTGTTTTTGATGTTGTTAGATATGATATGAGGCCTTAACTAAGTACGTAAGATATTTTAGGATGTGTTGGTATGTTTTTATGGGGTCCCAGGGCCTCTGAGTGATTCAGATTGAAATTGGATTGATGTTCAGACTTGAGGAAATGTTGAAGATTTGTAAGTCTGGTGCAATCGCACCTGAGAGGACTTGGTCGCAGGTGTGAGACTGCAGAAGCGGCCAGGCTACCGTAAGTGCAGAAAAGGCTAGGGGCTGGGGCATGCTCAGGTACGAAGTTTAGTCCGCATCTGCGAGCTCGCAGATGCGGGAAGTGGAGCGTAGAAGCAGAGTGAAATTTGGTCTTGGGTTTCCGCAAAAACGCACATTGTGGCGAAGGTGCACATGTGCAGAAGCGCATGTTTGACCGCAAAATTGGAAGTGGACTAGAAGGTTTAGGTCCGCAGATGAGGTTAAGGGACGTAGGTGCGGAATCAATGGCAGAAGAATAAAACAAAAGGGTTTCGTGATTTCTCTCATTTTGGACTTTGCAAGCTCGGCTAGTGGCGATTGTTGAAAGGGATTTCACTAGATTTCAAGAGGTAAGCAACTTTTTATCACTTTTATTCATCAACATTGAATACTCATTGATTTTTCCACCTAGATTGAGTGTCTTTTAGGTGAAATTTGGGGTATTTTGGGCTAGGTATTGGAGAGTAATATTTGGGGATTTGAGGGTCGATTTGTGGTTAGAATTGAATGATTTTGGTGTTGTTGGACTCGCTATTGAATGAGTGTTCGAATTTTGTGAATCTTGTCAGGTTCTGAGGTGTGGGCCTAGGGTTGACTTTTTGAGTTGACTTTTTGAATTTGGTTAAAAAAACTTAGGTTAACTTATGGAATCGATTTCTATAGCTTGTATTGATTATATTAAGTTGTTTGAGACTAGATTTGAGTCATTCGGAGGCCGATTCGCAAGGCAATTTTTTGTTGGAGCATCGAGTTGTGCACTTTGAGGTAACACTTCTAAACTTGGTATTGAGGGTATGAATCCCTTAAATACATGTTATATGATTGGTGTTGAGGTGATGCACATGCTAGGTGACGGGCGTGTGGGCGTGCACCATGGTAATTAAGACTCGGTTGATTGTGTGGTACTGTGTAGTTATCTAGTCTTATTTCTATCAGTGTAATTCCACGTGTTAGAGTAATCAAGTTGTGATCCATATTAGAAATCATGTTTAGGCTATGTACTTATTCTGTTAGGATCCACTAAGGTCATTTCTGCTATTGAGTTATTTGCCTAAGTTGCAATTATGTACTCAGTCATATTTATTCATTTGCACATCATATCTCAGTCTTTGTTATTACTATTGTTTCATCATGTTATCATTGTTGCACCCCATTTTGCACTAGACAAAACAAGATTCAACTTGTGGTTTCTCTGTTGTTGATAAAAGAGAGTCGCCACCTAATATTTAAAGGTATACTAGGGTATCTATTTAGTTACTAAGTCATGTTCCTAATAGGTCTGCAAACCGTTGAGATTATGGGTAAGGATTCTTGTTCTTCTAAGGGGAAGGTGTTAGGCACCCCTTAAAATCCACCTGAGGTAGCTCAATAGGACTTAGACTAATTTTAAGGGATTAGTTATTTATACTATGCTTGATTACTATTTAAAAGTACGACTTACTATATATCTAAGGGAGAGTATATAAAAGGGGTGTGAGATTCTAAGAGGAATGTGAATTTATAAAGGAGTTTAGTGATATGTTAAAAGAGTTCTAAAACAGGTATGTAATATTTTATAAGGCTTGTAGAATGAGGTTAAGTTATGAAAATAGTCGATGGTGTTCATATACTTATAAAAGGTATTTGTAAGAAGGTGAACCTGAATGTACCTTGATTTCTAAAATCCGAAGAGAAGCGGTCTTTGGAAAATCCATTTGGGCGATGGTACTTCACTTTTTATAAAGAATTTGATTTATCTCTTGATAGTAAAGCGGGCGTTTTTCTGATTTTTTCTTTTTGAAAATGGGGCTGCTGTTTTGACTAGATTACAGGCTTCAAAAATCTTTTAAGAAAAGGCAAGTGAGCGAGAACATAATAAAGAGATGAGTAAATTATAATTAGCGAAGTGAGGGTTAATTGCTAACTAATTCCTTTTAAATCCTAAATTATTTAAAGCTTGCGTATGTTTCATATGAAATTAAAGCATGAAGATAAAGTACGTAATCTAATATATGAGTGTATACATGATAAAAAAGACGCGACAAAAGCAACAAGGTAATAGATAAAAGGTAATGAAGCAGTAAACTAGATTAACGAAGCAACAGATAATAACAAAAAGAATTGCGGTAAAGAGGACTGGACTCTGGTAATTGGGCCTCAAGAAGGCAGTCCCAGCAGTAGAGATATACGGCTATAGCTGTTTTAGACTCTCCAAAATGAAACAAAGGTGTGATTGGGCCTGAGTTCCTTAGGAACTTAGCAGGCCCAAACGAGTGTACATGCCCATAAGAGAAAAAAAGTCATTAGATACATATTCCATATTTTCGGCATATTTCACTATGCATGAAACATATATAAACAGATGACGGAAACCATATTAAAACATCAATAGTCTAACACGATGAGAAATTATACTAATGTGGTAGTTATACATGGCAAATAATTTACATTGAAAATCTTTCGTTGTCATTAAACACTAAACCCCTAAGGAACCAAAAGTGTCAATGAATTAAGGGCTAAGGAGGGAGTTATACTAAAGGGTCGATGCTCCCTTTGAATCCCCCGACACTTCAATGTTCCCAAGGGACTCAAAGCCTAGGTAAATGCTTGTACTGGGGAGAGCAGCCCAACCTTGAATCAAACTCCACTCCCAAATACCCTTAACTACTAACGACTTATTTTTCCTATGGGTTTGAGTGGAAATGAGGCTATTTCAATGTAAACTAAGTGCTACATTATCACTTACCACAAAGGTATACTTTCCTTCCTAATAGAATAACATCAGGGGACACATACTACATTTGGTACCAACTAAAGTTTTTTAGTTTAAATCTAAAGGTCAGACTTTCTAAAACACATAACAGAGAAGCAAAAACATCATAACATACTGTTAAAGGGTCTAATCATTAAGGAAAAACATATTCAAAAGGAAAGTGAGGAATACATAGTTCATATATGTAGTAAGAAATGAAGATGCGCCTACCCTAACATACCAATGATCCATTGATTAGCTTGCTACTAGCACATGCATGTGTTAGCAACATTACTTGGAATTTGAGGAAGTATCAATAAAGGTTTAGAAAAATAGTCACAAATAGAACCTTTTACATAAGTTACCAAAGATATCAGAAACATGACCAAACTCTCAACATGACTGCAGGTTCACATATTTATACATGATGTAACGGCCCGACCGGTCATTTTGAGTTCTAGCGCGTCGTTCAGCAGTTTGAGGTTATGATCAGCTCCGTTTAAGGTATTATGACTCGTAGGTGTGGTCGGAATTGAATTTCGGGAAGTTTAGAGTCAATTTGGAAAGAAAATTCTCATTTTAGAAGCCTTAAGTTGGAGAAATTGACTAAGATTGAAATTGCAAGTAAACGACCTCCGAATCAGGATTTGAAGGTTACTGCAGGTTTGTATGATGATTTCGGACTTGGGCGTATGTCCGGATCGGGCTTTGGATAACCCAGGAGTGTTTCGACGTATATTGTGTAAGTCAGCATTTTTGAAGAAATTTCCTTAGTTTGGCTTGAAGCGCATTTCAGTGATATTGATGTCCGTTTGGGATTCTGAGCCTGGAAATAGCTCTATACGGTGATTATGGAGTTGGTAGCACGATCGGAAGTGAATTCGGATGTACGTAGGTCATTTTGAAGTCATTTGGCTAAAGATAGAAATTTGAAGGTTTTTGAGAAATTCGACCGAAAGTGGAAATTTCGATATTGGGA
Source organism: Nicotiana knightiana (assembly GCA_005239525.1). Taxonomy (NCBI): domain Eukaryota; kingdom Viridiplantae; phylum Streptophyta; class Magnoliopsida; order Solanales; family Solanaceae; genus Nicotiana; species Nicotiana knightiana. Next base: position 22,161 of record ML414915.1, read on the forward strand.
TCGGAATGCGATTCCGGAAGTTGGAGCAGGTCTGTAATGTCGAATATGACTTGTGTGCAAAATTTTAGGTCAATCGGACGTGATTTGATGGGTTTCGGAATTGAATGTGGAAGTTTGGAATTTCAAGTTCTTAAATTTTGAATTTTAGAGCGATTCGTGATTTCGGCATTGTTTGATGTGATTTGAGGCCTCGAGCAAGTCCGCACTAGGTTTTGGAATAGGTTGGTGTAATTGGACTGGGTCTCGAGGGCCTCGGGTGGATTCCGGGTGATTATCAGATCAAGTTTGGAGTTGAAGAAGGCCGAGGTTGCTGTCATCTGGTGTGATCGCACCTGCGAGGCTTGGGCCGCAGGTGCGGCTTCGGCGCCGCAGGTGCGAAACTTTGCTTGTTTGGCAGGGAGCGCAGGTGCGATGGAGTTTCCGCATCTGCGAAGCCGCAAATGCAGACAATGAGCGCATGTGTGAAGTTTGGCTTGATCTGAGGAAATCGGCAGGGTCGGAAGTTTGGTCGCACCTGCGGAATTGCAGGTGCAAGAGCTAGATCGCAGGTGCGAAAAAATGGCCTGGGCCGAATGTTTTAAAACCGAGATTTGTCAACCATTTCTCCCATTTTCTTTTGGTGTGGGGCGAATTTGAGGGGCTTCAAGAGAGGATTTTCTTCATTCAATGCTAGGTAAGTAATTCCTTCATGTTTCTAAGTTAAATACAAGGTGACTACAAGGAATTATACATGAGAATTTGTAGGAAAATTGGGAAATCTTGAAGAAAACCTAGAAATTTGTATTTGGATTTTAACCACAAATTTGAGCATGAAATTTAGAGTAAATTGTATATTTGAACTAGTAAAGTTATGGATAGAATATATTTTCAAGAAATTTCGGATTCCGGGCACGTGAGCCCGAGGGAATTTTGGTCAATTCGCTGAGCGGGGTTGGAAAATTATATAATTTGGAATTGTTGCAAATATTAGAGTATATTTTCATTGGTTTGCCGTTATTTGGATAGTTTTGGGGTGTTGTGTGTCCATTGGAGTCGTCGGAAAGGCTTGGAAGCCGGCTATGGAACTTCTGAGCGAGGTAAGTCTCCTTTCTAACTTTGTGAGGAGGAACTGTCCCCCTAGGTGAACTAATTAAGTATGTGCTACTATCTGCGGGGGCTACGTATAGACGAGGTGACAAGAGTCCATGCGTAGCTACTATTATGCCATGTCCGGGTAGTCTAGGACCCACTAGCATGCCTTACGTGTTGTTCATGTGATCCTGCCAATAATCTTAGACTGACAATGCTATTAAATTTGTAACTTATTTCTTACGAAGGTTAGAGTGTACCTTTTTAATCACTTAGAAAGAGAATTGACTCCTCCGTGGATAATTGTATACCTGATAAGCTGATACTATTGAATATTATTAAACTTGGCAAATGAATTTCGAGAAAATATTTAAATACTAATTTTTGTGATTTGTAAAAGAGAAATTTGTCATTTACTTGAGTATTTGTTTTCCCGATATAGTCGGTGTGGATTGTTGATTGTGCATGACTGCATGTGACCGCTTTGCAATTTACATTTCACGAGCGGAGTGTTATTTCCCCCACTCTCATGGGAGCGGGCCGTATGCCACGGTGGATTGAAAAATGTACTTATGGTAAGAGCCGTTCGACCCTCGGCAGTGCATGGATATGATTATTTTATGGCAAAGGTGCACTTATGGTTCGGGTCGTTCGACCCTCGGCAGTGCACATACATGATTGTTTTTATGGCTCAGACCTGTTGCTCTTATCCCGTATGCGCATGCTAAATTGTTAAATGTTTTTCATGAATTTTGAAGTGACAAGATATTTGGGGGAAAATAAAGAAGTAATTGCTTATTTAAGAAATTTGGGGGAAAATGAGAAAGTAGTAAATGTTTATTTACTTTCAGTATTTATTTGAATTATAGTTATCCGTAATGCTCACTGTGTTATCATCCTCGTATGCCTATTACTGATATCATATTGTCATAAATTAATTTGTTGGACCTTAGTGAGTGTCTAATTCGACCTCTCGTCACTACCTCTCTGAGGTTAGGCGGGCGACTTACTAAGTACACGTTATTTTCGTACTCATTCTACATTTGTTGTGCATTTTTATTGCACATGTACTTTCACAGCGACGTGGTTGGTTGGAGACTTAGGCGAGCTGCATCATCCGGAGGCGATCCACAGCTGACAGAGTTGCCCTCATATTGTATTTATTTCCAATTTAAATTCCTTGTCCAATTTGTATTTCGGACAAGCTTGTAGTATTTGTAAAATTCTTAGAATTTGCTCATGTACTTGAGACACCGGGTTCTGGGATGTGTTGGGATATATTTGCTAAAATAGAATATTTAAACCATTGTATTTGCTTAACGAATTTTATTTAGTTATTATGTAATAAAGTGAAAGGTAATGATTTTCATAGATGCTAAAACAGGAAAATTTAACTTAACTATTTAATGATTGGCTGCCTGACAATGATGTCCAGCGCCATCACGACCTTATGGATTTTGGGTCGTGACAGCATGGTATCAGAGCACTAGGTTCCCGTAGGTCTCCCGAGTCATGAGCAAGTCTAGTAGAGTCTTGCGGATCGGTACGGAGACGTCTGTACTTATCTTCGAGAGGCAACAGGGCTATTAGGAGTACTTACCTTCTTGATTCCTCATCATGCGATTCGATTCCTTTTGGGCTTATGCCTACGTTTATTCCTACTCAATCTTACGCATCGCGGGGAGCTTGCTATGAATCATGAATTTGAGGAATTTAAATGGTGCTACGAATATGGTGCGAGATGTTTCCCATGTGTAGTTGGTGGGGGGTGTTGGTGTTTCCCTTCAGAAGGATAGTATGGTTTTTCAGCTCAGTAGTTGTGTTGCTAAGAGCCTGCGAGGCTATGCTCAGGTGGTGATGATGCTTACGATTGGTTATCGCGTGATGTCGATATGATGATAGAATTCTTGCCCATATGTTGGGGGTGGTGAATGGCTTGAAGGGAGGTCTTCTTAGAGTGTGATTTTGAGATTTCAGTATTTAGATTCCGGCGGAAGGAAGGCAATTGATCTATAGATGGCCAGGTTTTGGATTGATAAAGTAGTAAGACTTGGTGTTTTCAAGTAAGGTGGAGTATTCACCTGTGACGTCTTATCGTCGTCCTTGATCGAATGGAATATGTTAAGTTCATCAGTGCCATGGTTTCTTCGGGTGCGTGGGGCCAGAGTATGGTGAAGGAGTATTGAAGAATGCGGTTGGCAAAGAATGATATTGAATTGAGGCTAGAAGGTGGTTCCATTTCTAGGAGGCCAGGTGTAGGAAGCGGAAGTCGAGCAGTCGCAAAGTAGGGGAGTGGAAGCATAGTGGTGAATTAGAAGGTATTGTAGCGCAGTTAGTAGATGTCCATAGGGATCAGACAGACTGGTAAGGTTGGTGAATGAGAACGGGATTAGGATGGATTATTGATGTCGTAAATATAGTGCAGTACAACGTCGTTGGAAGGTGTCAGTTGGTGAATTACATAGGTGGGTTACCTCCTGTGAGTAGGTTAGCTATCGTGTGGTTGGAAAGTCTCTGTGAGGGATTCTAGTGGTTGTTCAGTAGGAGGCAGGATGTATGAATGATGCTAGAGAATTTGAGTAATTAGGGAGTGCTAGCAAGAGAATTTGGAAGAATTGGACGGATTGGTTGAGCAAGATTCATGTTAACACGGGAGAAAGGATCTCAGCAGGGTCTAGAGTGGTGCTAAGAGTAGCTTCGGGCTAAGTGGGGGAGTCCCACCACCTATAGTTGGGTTGCAGGATTGTATTATCATAGGGCTGCGGATTGTCGGCATGTTGGCAAGTTATTTCAGCTAAGGGGAAAGGAGTAAAATGGTGATTGTGCGTGGGATTTGATAAGTGTGTGCAAAGGTTGGCCCTGTTGGACCAGGGTTAGGCTTTGAAAGATTCAGAATTTATGCTTAAGGCATAGGCGAGTTGTAAGGTAGTGAATCATTTACATGTTTCATTGAGAAGGGTGTTCATGTGCTAGGAGAACCTTGGAGTTGAATGTATTCGGGACCAGTCAGAGTGGGTGACTCTCAATAGCGGTCCTAGTGCATTCAAAGTTAAGAATGTGGCGTTTAAGGGGTAAAGGCAGCCGTATGATCATGAATTGAGCTTTTGCAGCGTAATTTCAGAGAAAGGGAAATGGTTGGAGTGTTTTATGTTATTTTCAGCATGCAGGGTAGTATTGGAGGAGTGAGAGAAATAAACTCCGGGTTGTAGAAATATTATCAGGAGGGTATGAGACGGGTTGCGGGATTTAGGCAGCATGGTCTCGTGAATCAAGTTCACTCGGGATGATTGAGGGTTGAATTTGCTATGAGTTGAAGAAAGTTACTATTATTCCTGAGGCAATTGAAGATGATTAAAAGAAGATAGACTGATTAGCCATGGTTGAAATGGCACATTTACGGCAGTGATCGGTTCCTTCGAAGTGATTAAATTATGCATGTGGTTTGGGCCAGTATTTGCGGGGCTTGTCGGTTCGTCGTAATAGATTTCTTGTGGGAGCATTCAAGTGCTATGACCTGTCAGGTGTAGGGGGATCCCGGAAGGGTTATGGTAGTATAGACTACTACTTAAGGATTTGCATGTTGGGTGATTGTGGGAATTCACTCATGTGTTGAGATGGTACTCTTGAATTGAGTTAAGTAAAAAGTTTCAGTATGATGAAGTGTTCACCATATTGGTGGTTCAGAAGTTATGATGGAATTTTTGCACTATCTCATATTGGCATGTTAGGTGCGGCAAGCATTATGTAACTGGGAGTAAGAATCGAGATTGCGGTTCGGTGTTGTCAAGGATGTCATGAGCTCGGATGATCAAGAAGAAGAATGATTTGAAAGTTCAGAGTAATCTGGTGATATCTTCAGTGTCACCTAAGATCGCTATTCGGGGAAAGAGGCTTTGTACCCTAGTCATGGGTTCTTGATGTGTTTTGCAGTATTAGTGTGGTCGGTGATGCGGGTGTGCAGACTTGTTACCTGGGGTGGAAGATCGTGGTAGCGTAACCACGAGAAGATTGTATAAGTGTGACATGTAGTCACTTAATAGATTGAAGATTTGGACCAAGTATAAGGATGTGCAATATTGCTTGTTTGAAAATTTATGCCAGGAAGGCGTTCAGTCCGGTTGGTTGTGGATTGTGGGATGTTGTCCCGGCTATGATGGCTAATCTTGCGTATTATGAGAGGAAGGGGGTTAATATTGACCCAGGTAAGGCTATTAGCCTAGTTTGGTGCGAGCAAGGTAGACTCGATGTTTGTGGATGGATTTAAATATGATTATGGGCTTCATGTGAGACAGATATGTTCATTTCAGTATAGTGCTCCTCAAGGAGGGGTGTTGGGATATCAGGTGTTGTCCCGTCTTCGTCAAATTCAGGTAATATTATGATTTTACCGTGTGAGTTGTGAAACGGCTTGATAATTTCTTATGAATTGAGTTCCCGCGTAGTGGTGATGTTATGTGAGCAGGATAGCTCTTGAGATCCAGAGTATATATATATATATATATATATATATATATATATCGCACCTCAGTTGTGCTTGAGTTTTGTAAGCATATGGCTTTATCAGTCTCCCCAGAATAGTATTATGCACTTAGCGTGCTTTTGATTGATATTCAGTAATTGTAATAGTTAGCAATTCAGCTCCGTGTATATTTCCTTATGTGAATTTTATGATGGGATCGGGCGGCACGCCGCCACGAGTATGTTATTGGGATCGGGTGGCACGCCGCCACGAGTATGTTATTTGGATCGGGTTACACGCCGCAACAGTGTGATGATGAGTAAGGTTCCTATATTTATTTTCTTATGTTTTACTTCCTATTTTCTGAGTAAAGTTCGTATTAGTTGCGTGAGTTGAGTAATCCCTACCTGAGTCATTCCTTATGTATCGTGTTCGAGTTGTGGCCTATTGGCGCGATGTGGTATCATGTGAGACTGTTGGTCATGTTTGGGGTGATTTGTTGTCTGAGCAGTTCATACTGGGTGAGACGAGATTATCGAATCAGGAATCAATGCGATAAGGTTATGTGAAGTGTATATTAAAGAACAAATACCATTATTCGATTCATAATGAGGTGATGATTCTAGTCAAGATGAAGTGTATATATGTCATAAGGTGCATTGGGAGCATAGGATTCATGGAATTTTCGCTATTAAGGTTCAAGGAGTGTCGTCGTGGACAGGTGATGAATTATACGGTGCATGGTGCTAATTCAGCAAAGGTATGCAGTCATGTTCTAGTATAGTGTGTGGTAGTTGATACGGTGTTTATGTATTGGAACTAGGCCTGGTAGAGAAATTTCAGGTGTTGGAACTAGGTTCTGAGCTTATTATATGGATAAGGGAAGAAATATTCAGATTTGATCAAGCTAATGTACTCAACTGGGTCGTGGTAGCACGGGCAGGTGCTCGAGGTGTTAAACAGTGATTTCAGATAACTCCAGAGCAGTTCTTGGCACGTTCGAGGACGAACGTCTATTTAAGTGGGGGAGAATGTAACGACCCGAGCGGTCGTTTTAAGCTCTAGCGCGTCGTTCAGCAGTTTGAGGTCATGAGCAGCTCCGTTTCAGGTATTATGACTTGTAGGTGTGGTCGGAATTGAATTTCGGGAAGTTTAGAGTCAATTTGGAAAGAAAATTCTCATTTTAGAAGCCTTAAGTTGGAGAAAGTGACTAAGATTGAAATTGCGAGTAAACGACCTCCGAATCGGGATTTGAAGGTTTCTGCAGGTTCGTATGATGATTTCGGACTTGGGTGTATGTCCGGATCGGGCTTTGGATAACCCGGGAGTGTTTCGGCGTATATTGTGGAAGTCAACATTTTTGAAGAAATTTCCTAAGTTTGGCTTGAGCTGAGGTTTGGTCGCACCTGCAAAATCGTATGTGCGAGAGCTGGATCGCAGGCGAAAAATTGCCTGGGCAAAATGTTTTAAAACCGAGATTTGTTGGCCATTTCTCCCATTTTCTTTTGGTGTGGGGAGATTTTGAGGGGCTTCAAGAGAGGATTTTCTTCATGCAATGCTAGGTAAGTAATTCCTTCATGTTTCTAAGTTAAATACAAGGTTATTACATTGAATTATACATGAGAATTTCTAGGAAAATTGGGAAATCTTGAAGAAAACCTAGAAATTTGTATTTGGATTTTAACCACGAATTTGAGCATGGAATTTAGAGTAAATCGTATATTTGAACTAGTAAAGCTATGGGTAGAATATATCTTCGAGTAATTTTGGATTTCGGGCATGTGGGCTTGAGGGCATTTTTGTCAATTCGCTGTGCGGGGTTGGAAAATTATATAATTTGGAATTGTTGCAAATATTAGAGTATATTTTCATTGGTTTGCCGTTATTCTTATAGTTTTGGGGCGTTGTGTGTCCATTGGAGTCGTCGGAAGGGCTTGGAAGCCGGTTATGGAACTTCGGAGCGAGGTAGGTCTCCTTTCTAACTTTGTGAGGAGGAATTGTCCCCCTAGGTGAACTAATTAAGTAGGTGCTAGTATCTGCGGGGGTTATGTACGCACGAGGTGACGGGAGTCCATGCGTAGCTACTATTATTCCATGTCCGGGTAGTCTAGGACCCACTAGCATGCCTTACGTGTTGTTCATGTGATCCTGCCAATAATATTAGACTGACAATGCTATTGAATTTGTAACTTATTTCCTACGAAGGCTAGACTGTACCTTTTTAATCACTTAGAAAGAGAATTGACTCCTTCGTGGATAATTGTATACCTGATAAGCTGATATTATTGAATATTATTAAACTGGCAAATGAATATCGAGAAAAGATTTAAATGCTAATTTTTGTGATTTGTAAAAGAGAAATTTGTCATTTACTTGAGTATTTGTTTTTTCGATGTAGTCGGGGTGGACTGTTTATTGTGCATGACTGCATGTGACCGCTTCGCAATTTACATTCCGCGAGCGGAGTGTTATTTCCCCCACTCTCATGGGAGCGGCCGTACGCCACGGCGGATTGAAAAATGCACTTATGGTACGGGCCGTTCAACCCTCGGCAGTGCATAGATATGATTATTTTATGGAAAAGGTGCACTTATGGTTCGGGCCGTTCGACCCTCGGCAGTGCACAGACATGATTGTTTTTGTGGCTTAGGCCGGTTGTCCTTATCTCGTATGCGCATGCTAAATTGTTAAATGTTTTTCATGAATTTTGAAGTGACAAGATATTTGGGGGAAAATAAAGAAGTAATTGTTTATTTAAGAAATTTGGGGGAAAATGAGAAAGTAGTAACTGTTTATTTACTTTCAGTATTTATTTGAATTATAGTTATCTATAATGCTCACTGTTTTATTATCCTCGTATGCCTATTACTGATATCATATTGTGCTAAATTAATTTGTTGGACCTTAGTGAGTGTCTAATTCGACCTCTCGTCACTACCTCTCTGAGGTTATGCGGGCGACTTACTTAGTACACGTTGTTTTCGTACTCATGCTACATTTGTTTTGCATTTTTATTGCACATGTACTTTCACAGCGGTCTGGCAAGTTGGAGACTTAGGCGAGTTGCATCATCCGGAGGCGATCCACAGCTAACAGAGTCTCCCTCATATTGTATTTATTGCCAATTTAAATTCCTTGTCCAATTTGTATTTCGGACAAGCTTGTAGTATTTGTAAAATTCTTAGAATTTGCTCATGTACTTGTGACACCGAGTTCTGGGATGTGTTGGGATATATTTGCTAAAATGGAATATTTAAATCATTATATTTACTTAACAGATTTTATTTAGTTATTATGTAATAAAGTGAAAGGTAATGATTTTCATATATGCTAAAACAGGAAAATTTAACTTAACTATTTAATGATTGGCTTGCCTGACAATGATGTCTGGCGCCATCACGACCTTATGGATTTTGGGTCGTGACACATGAAATCCCCAAGGGCTCAACAGGATCATATTCCTAACAGTATTAGTCTCAAACAAGCCATCATGTTCAGGCAGTATCAAACAGGGACTTCTCAAAGGGTTTAAGGATCCGATTCAGTTTCCGATTGACAATAAGGAAAGGGTTGGGTAGTTCAGGACAAAGCATGAGATCAGGTGTCAAACAGGAAGTTAGTTATATATGATAATTTCAAGTAAGGTTGTGTTTTCACATAGACAGGGGAGATCTGCATGTTATAGAATCAAGTTAAGCATGCCATGAAGGGAGAAGAGTTATAGATAAAAAGAATGTTATACCATAACAAGTTTAATTCAGGTGCATAATATAGATTAGTATCTAATTGTGAAGTGATCATACTCAGCTTAACAATTAACACTTGATTATAACAGAATAACTAGGTCCTACTTTTATGGAAGATAACTTAATGATAATTGTATGTAAGCTTTACAAAGTCAACAATAGCTTTAAAGATATTAAATACAAGAAAGTACTATATTCTCACAACCTATTTTATCCCTCCGAAAGGTGTCGTGACGGCACCTAGTCTCTATGACTAGGTAAGCCTATTATTGCGGAAAATGAAAGAAACATAAAGATAAAAGCTAAAACAGTATGATTTAATAAGCAAGGGTAGTGTCACTCGGCATATACAGTAACATCACTCCCAAAACCCGGAATGTAGCTAATCACAAGCTTCTATAAGTATATATAGCTCTATACGAGATGTCTGAAGAAACAAAAGAAAATCTCTACGGGGAGGAATAGATTGGGACTCCGTGGTCTGTAGACGCGAGCAGAAGTACCTTGAAGTCTCCTAAATCAGCAAGCACACACTAAATCTGATGCTGATAGCTCGTACCTGGATCTGCACACGAAAAACATGTGCAGGAAAGGGCATGAGTACACCACAATGGTACCCAGTAAGTGCCAAGCCGCACACAGAGATAAAAAGAATCAATTATGTAGTACATGGGGATCTACCGGATTATCGTTCTGTAGTCCCAAAGTAAATATGCAGTGCTAAGGGATCTACCGAAATATCGTTACATAGTCCCAAAGTAAATATGCAGTGCTGGGGGATCTACCGGAATATCGTTCCATAGTCCCAAAGTAAATATGAAGAACATGAGGATCTACCATATTATCGTTCCGTAGTCCTAAAGAAAATATGCAGTGCTGGGGGATCAACCGGAATATCGTTCCGTAGTCCCAAAGTAAATATGCAGGTCAACCAATAAACACAACAGTTGCAGTAATGAAATTTACAGTTTAGGCTAAGTTCAAACCATGAAGAATAGGAGTTTCACTAAACATGTTGCACAGAGTTCAAATAGACAGTCAAAACACGTACGCATGCTTTCCTAATCTAAACGCGGTAATTACATAGGCTAGTGTAGTTCAAACAAGGAAAAACGGGTTATGATTTAGTGAAAAGCGGAGTTTTACAAGTATTATCACGTGTACGTACTCATCACTTCACGTACACCGCGCTCATATAACAAACAGTACCAAAATCTTAAGGGGATGTTCCCCCACACAAGGTTAGGCAAGACACTTACCTCGAACCGCTCAACTCAATCTGAAACCACGCTCTTGCCACGAGTATCCAACTCCGAATGGAACAAATCTAATCAAATCAATTGCATAATTTAAATAATACTACAAGTAACTATTTTAGCTAAAGAATTTGAAGCTAAGTCCCGAGTCCACGACTCAGAATCGGGTAAAAGTTACCAATTTAGAACACTCATTCACTCACGATATCACTCGTACAAAAATCATCCAAATCCGACGCCTAAATCTCACTCCAATCTTAGATTTTTGGTTGAGGAACTTTCCCCCAAATTTCCCAACTTCCTCACTCAAATTATTAATTTAATGAAGAAAATAATATCGATTAATGAAATGTGATCAAAATAGGATTAGGAATCGTTACCCAATGTTTTACTCTTCAAAACCTTCGAAAAATCGCCTTCCTCCGAGCTCCAAATCGAATTTTTTGATATGAAATATCAAACCCTCGAATCTGCCTTATCTGCCCATCGATTATCGCACCTGCGGTTCAAGGATTGCATCTGCCGTCTCGCACCTGCGGAATTCCCATCGCAGATGCGGTTTTTCACTTAAATCACCCCGTCTGCATCTGCGATCAAGAGGTCGCACCTGCGTGAGTGCACCTGTGGACCCTTGTCCGCTTCTGCGGTTCCTTCACTCGCACCTGCGGGCATCGCAGATGCAGAACTCTGCTCGCGCCTCTGATCCCAGACCTCCTTCCCATTTTCGCTTCTGTGGTTCCCTAACCGCTTCTGCGGCTCCGCACCTGCGGCCCAAAGTGCACAGGTGCGGTGACACCAGATACAACAACATCAGCAGTTTCACCTAAGTCCAATTCAACCCGCTAAGCACTCGAAACTCACCCGAGGCCCCCGGGACCTCAACCAAACATACCAACCAATCCTAAAACACCATACGAAATTACTCGAGCCTTCAAATTGCATCGAACAACATCAAAAACACGAATTACACACGGATTCAAGCCTAATGAACTTTGAAATTTCTAAACCTACAAACGACGTTGAAATATATCAAATCTGGTCATTATGACCTCAAATTTTATACACAAGTCAAAAATGACACTACAAACCTACTCCCACTCCCGTAATTCCATTCCAGGTCCGATATCAAAATTTTCACTGCCGACCAAAATCGCCAAAATTCCAACTTCCACCAATTCAAGCATAAATCCACTACGGACCTCCAAATCACATTCCGGGCGTGCTCTTAAGTCCCAAAATCACCTAACGGAGCTAACGGAACCATCAAAATTCAAATTCGAGGTCGTTACATACAAGTCGACATCAGGTCGACCTTTCCATCTTAAGCTCACAAATAAGAGACTAAGTGTCTCAATTCACTTCAAAACCAATACGGACACCTCCCGGAAACACAAAATAGCAGAATAAGATACGGGGAAAATAGTTTACAGGTGATCTAGGCTCTAACTCTTAAAACGACCAGCCGGGTCGTTACATATATCAAATTAGGTTTTTATTTAAACATTCAATTGAGAATTATATCCAAACATGAGGCAATTAAGTTCAAACTTAACAACTACCACCAGCCAACTATAACAAAACATGATCCTGGCTTTTTTATGAAGAAAAGGATAACTCAATATTAACGGAACATGTGCAGTTGAGCTATTGGTATTCATGAAAGAAGAAAGTTCAATTCAAACAAGACTAGTTCAATAGAAGTAACCAATAATTAGATGATATCATGAGAATGTAATAGTGACAACCCAGAAGTTGCCTTCAAAGTTAGAGAATGAAAGAATCTAAACACGTAAATTTTTCATGCTTAAGTTAAATGGCAGGTGATATGCACTTATGAACTTTCAGATTCATCTCAGTCAGGATTATCAACAATAAACTCGGCCACAAGACAAATAGAATACAGAGAAGCAAAATATAAAGGTAAAGGTCACTGCAGAATCATCAATGGAAGGCTATGAAGTTCATGTAAGCATGAACAATAATTGAAGGCACATAACTACTTTAGTCTTGCAGATTATTTAGACTTGGAAATGAAAGTCATCAAGAATCACACAATAGTTTGATCAATTACTAATTAAAGACTCAAGAGGCGGGACATGTGATCATAGACAGACAACATATTGTCACAAACAGAAGAGAAACATTCCCATGATAATGGTAAGTATCATAAATAACTATAATTCACAGAAAACAAACAACATATTCATAATTTTCATATAAGATGATTAAAAGAGAGAAATTAGGAATGCACTGACCTTTTTTAGGGCAGCAGCCCAAATAAAGATCTCTCTTAGTTGCTTAAGACCCCAAAAGCTTCAAGCTCGAAGCAGCATGGTACTCAGAAGCAAAAAAAGGAAAACAATAAGGAACCCTATAATTTTTAATCTCAAAATTGCTCTTAGACTACTATATAGATATTTTTTAGGTGTTTTTGTTCGTGTCTTTGGTGAGAATATTAAAGGCCCCTTTTATAGTGCCATTTAAGGCTCTAGGGCTTCATAGATTCAAGATAGTAGTTGAAAGTGACGAAAGATCGATGATGATAGCAAATCGAGTGAAAATCTCAAATACATAGGGGAACTAATGATAGATTTTTACCTAAGCAGAGAGTAATCGACCACTGAAGGAAAACCCATCAGATAAAGCCCAAAAACCCAGAGGTCACTACATTAACCTCTGGGTACAGAATACTCATGATGAATCTCTGAAACGGCTCCTCATTCTTTTATTTGAATGGACAAAGAAGGTCCCAGACGATTTGAGATTTCCTTCTTTGGTATGTGATGTCGATACTAGGGATTTTGGAATTAAACGGTGAAAATAGAAATAAAACAACAAGATTAGTTGTACAGGGACAAGATGTACGCAATGGATTCCATGGTTTTGAAATACCATGGATGATTTGAAGTTTCATCTCTGGGTTAGGGTTTTCAAATTAGTTTAATAGTTTAGTCAAGAGTTACTCAATGAATCGGTTGATTGGAATTGCGGGATGGATTGATGTTACAGATGATGAATCAATTTCTTTGGGGATTTTGAACCTTAACATTGAAAAATGGAAGACAACAGGATTCGCGGGTATTGCTGGCAATGGGAATGATTTCGTGGTTGATTTGAGACTTTACACGGATTTGTGCAAGCTTTGGTTGATATTTGAGATCAACGGTACTGACAATTTGGTTATTTAGGATTTTAGGAGAAAATTTGGTGGACGTTGGATGATGGGGTTTTGGACGGTCGAGATTAGATCTCTGGATCGGGTATTTAAATTAAAAGAAGAATCAGATAATAAACGTGAATTGTTGATTAGATGGATCAACGACTCAGATGCATTGTGTTTCTTGTGTGAGTGGTGAGGGAGGGTGACATGGTGTGTCGTGATTGGTGCAAATAGGGTGGCTTAGATAGCCAAAAAGGAAGAGATGGGGATGTTTGGACTGGGTATATTTTCGTTTGGGCTTGAGTAATTGGGCCAAAAAATGATTTAAAGAATGGCCACTTTGACTTTGATTTGAGAATTGCAATTGTAGCCTTTGTCTTTTAATCCCTTTTTGAATTTAATTTAAATAAACTTAACAATTTTCAATAAATGTGATAAAAATTATAATTAATATATATATACTACTAATTACTAATTAACTATTTATAAAACACTTTGTTTTCCTAAATTGCAATACTAATTTCGAATTTCACACAATAATCTAATTAACTAGAAATTAAATAGTAAATTATCACATTAATTATACAACCTATATAATGTATACATAAGCATTATTTGATACTCTTAAAAATAGTAAATATATTTGCAATTACATAATGTTAATACTATGCGGTTAATTTTACGAACTAATACTTAATTAATCTGTAAAATAAGAATTTGTTACTAGAAAATGACTTAGAATATTTATTGTAAACTATTAAGTATAAATTAATTAATTTAAAAGGGGAGGGTCAAAATTGGTCGTCAGTAACTGCCCCTCTGACTGGAGACAATGAAAGAGTTTTCGGGCAAGGAAACTGAACCAAAGCCAACTTTGTCCAGACTTAGGCATGTATTGCGGGAAATGGGAATGGTGAATTACAGGATTGAGGTTGTAACGACCAGACCGGTCGTTTTGAGCTCTAGCGCGTAGTTTAGCGGGTTGAGGCCAAGAGCAGCTTCACTTCAGGTATTATGACTTGTACGCGTAGTCGGAATTGAGATTCAGGGAGTTCGGAGTAGACTTGGAAAGAGAATTCTCATTTCGGAAGCTAAAAGTTGAAAGAATTGACTAAGATTTTATTTTTGAGTAAACGACCTCAGAATCGGGATTCAAAGGTTTCAGCAGGTTCGTATGATGATTTCGGACTTGGGCGTATTCCCGGATCAGATTTTGGATGACTCGGGAGCGTTTCGGCGCCAGTTGTGAAGTTAGCATTTTGGAAGAATTCCATAAGTTTGGGTTGAAGTGCATTTCAGTTTTATTGATGTCCGTTTGGGATTCTGAGTCTGGGAATAGCTCCGTATGGTAATTCTGGTATTGGGAGCGCGTCTGTAAGTGGATTCGGAGTTCCGTAGGTCATTTTAGAGTCCTTTGGCGAAAGTTAGAAATTTGAAGGTTTTTGAGAAGTTTGAACGGAGGTGGATTTTTTGATATCGGGGTCAGATTCTGATTCTGGAAGTTTGAGTAGGTCCGTAATGTCGAATATGACTTGTGTGCAAAATTTTAGGTCAATTGGACGTGATTTGATAGGTTTCAGCATCAAATATTGAAGTTTGAAGTCAAAAGTTCATAAAGCTTGAATTGCGAATTTTGTTGGGGGAGGCGTGGACCGCAGATGTGGTCGAGCTCCGCAGAAGCAGAGGAATCTGGTGGAAGGTCGCAGAAGTGGTAGTTGGGCCGCACCTGTGGAACGGAAGAAGTGGTCAAGTGACCGCATGTGCGAAAATCGGGGCTGGGCAATGTCCTTTTAAAATCGGGGTTTTGGCTCATTTTCACTTCATTTCTTTCATGGGAGCTGATTTTTTAGTAACTTTGGAGTACCATTTTCATCACCAAGCATGAGGTAAGTGGTTTTTACTAGTTTTGAGTAAATACAAGATTCATATATGGATTTAGACAAGGAAATTAGTAGAAATTTGAGATTTTGGAGTAAAACCTAGAAAATTGGAATTTTTGGATTTTGACCACGAAATTGGACATGAAATTGAGAGTAAATTATATATTTGAGTTCGTGAGGTTATGGGTAAAGTTTATCTTCGAAAAATTTCGAAATTCGGGCATATAGGCCCGAGGGTAATTTTTGTTTACCTCAAAAATTGGTGTTAACAATTATACTTGATTTGTGATTCTAAAGATATGTGATTTATTTCAATACTAGTAAATAAGCAAGAAATATTAGGTGTAAATAAGAAGAATATGTTAACCAAACCAGTGTTGTCAAAGGAACGGGGGCCTCAAGCTCGGTAACCTCGGGGTCTCGAGGTCAGTTAGTAGCAATAAAAATGAACAATAAATGAAGAATAATAAAGTTGAAGAATGATCTTGAGCACGGTAAACGAGAAAAGCAGAGTAGAATGTTCTATAGCAGTGAATTGATCATCTTTACAAATAATTGGAGTCCCCTTTATATAGGAGGGGAAAATACATTTTTATTTACAGTAAAAAATACTATTGGTATAGCTGTATAACCGCCTAGTACGGATTTGTACAAACCAATCCTGAGATTTTCCCCTTGACCTATATGCCCTTGAGAAATTTCCGTTTTTTCTTAACTGTCATCGATTTTGCACTGCCTCTAGGTAGGCCGTATCGGGCCTTCGATGTGCTCTCTTGAAGTATGCATTCTGAGATTGGGCTTGGGTTTACTTCGAGCCTTCTGAGCTCGAGCTCGGCATAACAAAGACTTCGAAATCGGACTCCTCCGATTTCGGCCGTATATAGATAGTCCCCGCGTTTCTTAGAATGAAATGATAAGAAACGATTTGAATTCTTGACCCTTCAATATCCCAATCATGACGTCAGTCACGTGAGGTCAGCGGTTGGTGTGACGGAAAGGTCGTGCAGAGGTCATGTCTGCAGAGTTCTCAAAAAACCATAAATCGATGACAGCTATTGGTTGTCCTTTTAGCTTCTCCAACACGTTTAGATGGCCCCTATAAATACTCCAATATTTCATTCTTCATAGTTTTACTTTCTAAAACATCTTCAAATCTTCATCAACTCTTCTCTACACTTACCCCTTCCTTGTGTTCATCTCTAAACCAGTTTCTTCTTCAGAAATTTCTCAAAAAAATGGCAAAAACTTCTAAGATTGTTCCCAAAAAGAGAAATCCCCTTCGTCATCACGCTCGTCTAAGAGAAAAACGGTAGTACCTCCTCACATTGAGGAGTGTACCCCCGAGCCTTGTGAAACATCTTCTGATTTCAAGGTCGAAAAACCTTCCTCGGTTGCGGGATGGTGTGAACCCATGTCTCGATATATAAGCCTAATAACCAAACCCGAACAAGTGAAGGCAGATTGTCGTTGGGAGGATGCAGTACAAGTGGAGATCTCTTCACCTAAAGAGGACATAACCACTCACAAAGCAGGTTTCCTAAGCGTATACACATATCCATTCACCTTAGGTCCCGTAGAACCTTCTTTGCCCTGCTAGATCCAGTGATCCTTGATTTTTGTCTACAATATCGGGTGATGCTCGACCAAATCTATCCCTCCTTCTAGCAAATTTTTTACCTGATTAGGTATTTTTCGAGTGAGGTCGAGGGGATGCCTTTTATGCTCGACCATCGGATTAGACTTTACAGCCCTCGTCTCTATCAAGGTGTCCTGATAATATTACAACGTTGATCTTCGAAGTCTTTCTTCGCTAGCACTGATAAAGATAAAGACCGAGGGTGGATGAGATGCTTCATTCGATTCAGGACCTGCGACCTTATTCCTAATGCAAAGATGTCATTCCTCGAGGAATGGAATATGAAGCGTAAGTATGGATTCGTCGAGTACATTTCATTAATCAAATGTTTTCTCTTTCATTTGGACTAACTCTCTTCCGATGATGAAGCCCTCAAGTGTTACCCCGATGTAGTTAAGGACCTCCCAGGCTGGGTTCCGCAACTAGCTTCCAGCTCCACGTATGCTGAGCGCGTCTGGCGCGACATAGCCAAAGGCCGATGGTAGGCCAAAAACCATGGTGAGTTTTTATCATTGACATATTTGAGTCCCTCAGTAAAATATCTCTTGATAGAACACTTAACCTTTGCGCTTATGTAGGCCTCGGAGATGTTGTTTCAATGAGGTCGGCCCCACTTGGCGAGGTAGAGACCCAAAAACCTACCAAGGATAAGAAAAGAAAGAAAGAGACGTCGGCGGAGTCCCCGAAACCAAAAAAGTCCAGGCTTCGAAAACCTAGGGCTAACACGGTGGCCTTGTCTCCCGAAGTTGCTGCAAGTCTTCGTACTGAGGACGAAGAGGGAGATGATATTGAGGGTGAAGGTTATGCCCTCCCATTAGTAACTCGGAGGGGAAGTGGTACTGATGCTTCAAAGGTTACTGCATCGAAGGCTGCCGAGGTGATTCAATCTCGAGCTGAGGGGATCTCCGAAGGGAGCTCGGGCATAGTCCCCAAACCGATTGGTGACCAGAACATACCTTGTACTGAAAAGCACTTGGTAAATGAGTCCGAAGAACTCAAACCTGAGGCTCCTCGAAGGCGAGAGAAGGCCCCGATCGAGATACTCGGGTAATTGAAGTGGGCGACTCTCCGCCAGGCCTGTCGTTTTCTCCAAGGCAAATATGGGATGCCCAAGATATGAAGACTCCTGACATGGGGGAATCCCACGGAGAGAACGATATTTGGAGAGTGATTCGCCAGAGTTGAGGAAGGCCCCGACCTTGACGCCTCGTTCATTTTTGAAGAGGCTGAGAAACTTTGGAAACAGGTAATCTTCGCCTTTACAACTATATCTTGAGTTTGACTTTCTGACCTTCTTCCTTTGTTCTTTAGGCCGTGATGCTCTTCGACCAAGCCTTTTCCATGTCACAACCTGATCTGGCCCACAAAGAAGATGAGCTTAGGAAACTCATGTCAGAGTCGGATGAGCTCAAGGCCCTTTATGCCAAAAGGGAGGGGGAACTTAATGACCTTCGATCAAGTTCGGAGAAGGCATCCCGAGAATGGGCCGATTTCATTGAGCAGGTAATATAGCCTTTGTGGGATTACTTTATGCTTACTCATTTTAGTGTTTAATATCTCGAATCGATTCTTCCATCTCAAGAAGAAGGATGACCTGGTGGGGCAACTTCGGGAGGAGCTTTGGGTCAAAGATACTGAGATCCTCGGGTTGAAGCAGTGCATGGATGATATGGCCTCCGAGAAGGATACTCTTCGAGAGAAGCTGACCTCAGCTGAGCACCAACTTCAAGGTGCTAAGGAAGAAAGCCGTAAATATAAGGACCTTCATACTGAGTCCTCCGCAGAATTATCCAAAACCTTGTCCAAAGCTGATGCAATTATGTCTATATATCGGACCGATGCTGTTGCTGCCAATGCCCGGGCTAAGAAGGCAGCTAATGCACCCGAGCTTAAGTTAACACAGGCCATAAATCAATCTCGGCTGGAGTCTCGAAGGCAAGCCCTCGAGGAGGTGCGGGTCGAAGGCTTTGATCTTTCTGCTGAGATCGAGAAGGTGAAGGCCTTGGAAGAAGAGGCAACGGCATTGCTCACTTCTGATGAGGATCCTACCAGCGGCTCCGAGAGCGGGGGGGCAAAGACGAAGTCCAAGAGGAGGAAGAGGTTGCCGAAGATCAGGCTGCCGAAGGTCAAGCCGTCGAAGGTGTAGCTCCTGAGGAAACTACCTCTGATCGGGTGACCCCGACAGTAGACTAAGCTTATTTCATTTTTCTTCTTTTGTGTAAGGGCTCCGTGTGGGAGCTTTGTAAACATACTTTTGAACCATAATTTGTATATAAATAATCTTTTGTTTCATCTTTGTCTCTTGTCTTTGAAATAAGATTTGGTGTTGTTGACGATCAGTCCGATGTATTGGACTTAGAATATAATAACTTTAGGTTTCGTGTTTCATCAACGATATATAATAGGTGACCACTTAAGGTCTGATCATTGAGCTATGATTTAGCTCGGGACTTTCGAGTCCAAACTGAGTAAGGTCCCGAGCATGGTGTTCTTAGGCCTTTAAGTTCTTTAAGTATCGACCCTTGGGCTTTAAAACATCGACCCTTAGGATCTTTAGGTTGGCCCTTAGGCTCTTACATATCCGCCATAAGGCTCTTACATATCAGCCCTTAGGCTCTTTTAGATTGGGTCAATTCGACCTCTAAAATGGCTACAATTTTCCTCTTTTTTCTGGCTAAAGACTTGTAAAAATTTTGTTATGCCTTGACATGTTTTTATTTTTGTTTTATTTTTTGACGGTTCGATTGTTCGGAACCTCGTTTGTAAGTCGATGTGCAATGACAGTCGAGTACCTCTTGAGGTTTACTCGAAGGCTGATATTTTCGAAGGCTTCACATTATTCGGGACTGATTTTATCGAAGCCCCTTTGATTTTGCCGAGGGTAGCCTGATTTAACCGATTTTTCGAAGTATTTGAAGGCCTTTTATTTTATGGTGGAAGTCGGACGTCTCCGAGCCGCATTATTTCGGCCGTAGCCTTTAGTCCCCGAGCGAGATGGCCTTGACCTTAATATCGAGGGGATGCCTTTTTTAAGGTCTTATAAGTTTGTGTATGGCTCATTGAGGTCTTATAAGTTCGAGTTTGCCTCATTTAAGTCTTATAAGTTCGAGTTTGCCTCGTTGAGGTCTTATAAGTTCGAGTTTTGCCTCGTTGAGGTCTTATAAGTTCGAGTTTGCCTTGTTGAGGTCTTATAGGCTCGAGTTTTTGATGGCTCGACGTGTTGACTGTCGATGACAGTCCCCGAGTATTCCAGTATATTTGGCCCTTGAGCCGTTAAATGTGAAAATAGTAGACTTCTTTGAGGTACAAAATGTTTTGATATAATAAGAATCCTTCTTTGAGTAATCGATACATGCGTACATGTTTTTTCCATCGGAGGCTCGACTATTATATATGGACACGGTTCATTTGACCGTTTGTCCCATTACAACATTCTCCTATCAAGGCCCTCCTTGGCATGTCTTGTTTTCTTCGAAAATTTAACCTCCGAGGGTGATGCCCCTAGTATTCGAGGTTGATTGAAAAGAAGCCTTAAATACTTATTGAGTTTTCCTTGGGTAGAATATAGATGTTGCCTCGTTAAAAACCTTGCCGGTAAAACCCACTTGGGATAAAACCCGATCTAAGGGAAAAAGAGTGCAACGCATGCTTTAAAACCTAAGGTCTTCGAGTTGAAGGGTGCTTCAATATCTCCAATCGAACACCTGTAAAGAGTTAGTATAAAATATAAACGAAAAAAGAGAAAAGGTCATACCTCAGCAATAATAACGTTTGAGCAACAATATATTCCAATTTTTGGGTAGTTGCTCGCCTTCCATTTTGCTAAGTTTGTCGGATCCTTTGCTTACGACTCTGAGGACGCGGCACGGTCCCTCCCAATTAGGGCCTAGTTTCCCTTCATTTGGGTTTCGAGTATTGAGGGTGACTTTTCTTAGAACTAAGTCCCCGACTCCGAAGTAGTGGAGGTTCATTCTTCTGTTGTAGTACCCTTCGACCCTTTGTTTTTGAGCAGCCATTAGAACTAATGCAGCCTCACGCTTTTCATCTAATAGCTCGAGGGAGGTGTTCATGGCCTCGTTGTTTGAGTCCTCAGTGGCATGTTGAATCTGGCGCTCGGTTCCCCGACCTCGACTGGGATCAACGCCTCGGACCCATATACCAAAGAAAATGGGGTCTCCCCCATGCTCGACTTCGATGTTGTTCGATATGCCCATAGTACTTCGGGAAACACTTCTCTCCATTTCCCCTTCGCATCATCTAACCTATTTTTCAAGTTTTGGATGATGGTTTTTTTTGTGGACTCGGCTTGACCATTTGCACTTGGGTGATAAGGTGTTGATAGGATCCTTTTGATTTTATGGTCTTCGAGGAATTTTGTTACTTTGCTACCGCTGAACTGCTTCCCATTATCGCATGTTATCTCGGAGGGATTCCCGAATCGACATATGATGTGATCTCATATGAAGTTGATGACTTCTTTTTCTCTTATATTTTCGAAGGCCTGCGCTTCTACCCATTTTGAGAAGTAGTCAGCCATAAATAAGATAAATCGAGCTTTACCTGGCGCCGTTGGTAGGGGGCCGACGATGTCCATCTCCCTTTCATGAATGGCCACGAGGATAGGACTAAGTGTAGTTGTTCACCGGGTTGATGGATCATTGGTGCAAATCTTTGGCATTTATCACATCTTCGAACGAACTCTTTGGTGTCCTTCTCCATGCTATCCCAGTGATACCCCGCACTGATCACCTTGCGAACCAAAGAATCGGCACCAGAATGATTCCCACAAGTGCCTTCGTTGGATTTATCATAGCACATAATCAGTATCCCTTGGTCCCAAACATACTGCCAATGGTCCGTCGAAAGTCCTCCTATACAATGTTCCATTCTCGTCGAGTGCAAATCAGGCTGCTTTGGCTCGGAGGGCCCTCGATTCTTTTGGGTCAGTGGGGAGCTTCCCATGCTTCAAGTAGTCGATGTACTTGTTCCTCCAATCCCATGTTAGACTTGTTGAGTTAATTTCTGCATTACCCTCTTCGATCACCGACCTAGATAGTTAAACGACAGTCCCCGGGACAATATCATCTTCTTCAACAGATGAGCCCAAGTTTGCGAGTGCATCAGCCTCGCTATTCTGTTCTCGAGGTACATGGAATAGGGTCCATTCTTTGAAGCGGTGCAATGTTACTTGAAACTTGTCTAAGTATATTTGCATCCTATATTCTCGAACCTCGAAACTTCCTTTTACTTGGTTGACTACCAAAAGAGAATCACATTTTTCTCGATGACCTCTGCTCCCAGGCCTTTGGCTAATTCAAGACCTGCAATCATGGCCTCAGACTCGGCCTCATTGTTAGTCAATTTCAAAGTTTTTATAGATTGTCTAATAATGTTGCCCGTAGGCAGTTTTAGAACTATACCAATCCCGGACCCTTTCACATTCGAGGCACTGTCAGTGAAGAGGGTCCACACCCCCGATGATGTGCCCGTTTTTAACAAGAATTCCTTTTCTACTTCGAGCACGAGGGAAGGTGTAAAATCAGCCACAAAGTCTACTAAAATTTGAGACTTGATAGACGTTCGAGGTTTATATTCGATATCATACCCTCCGAGTTTGATGGACCATTTTGCCAATCGGCCTGATAATTTGAGCTTATGCAAAATGTTCCGAAGTGGATATGTAGTTAATACACATATAGGATGACATTGAAAATATGGTTTCAACTTCCTAGATGCACTTATTAATGCTAGGGCTAATTTTTCTAAATGCGGATACCTGGTTTCAGCATCTCCTAGGGTCCAACTTACATAATGGACAGGAAATTGCGTACCTTGATCTTCTCTAACCAACACGCCACTTACCGCTACCTTGGACACGGCCAAATACAAATATAGTGTTTCATCCTCCTTCGAAGTATGAAGCAAGGGCGAGCTCGAGAGATACCGTTTCAACTCTTCCAAGGCTTGTTGACACTCCGGAGTCCACACGAAGTTGTTTTTCTTGAGTAGGGAGAAAAAATGATGACTCCGATCTGATGACCTCGAGATGAATCGGCCTAAGGCAACTATCCGCCCGGTCAGTCGTTGCACGGCTTTCACATTGTTTAGTACGGTGATCGCCTCGATGGATTTGATTTTGTTGGGGTTAATCTCGATCCCCCTATTTGACACAATGAACCCCAAAATTTAGCCCGAGCCGACTCCAAAAGCGCATTTCTCGGGGTTGATCTTCATGTTGTATCTTCTTAGGATACCGAATGTTTCCTGCAAATGAGTCAAATGGTCCTTTGCGCGTGGGGAATTAACTAGCATATCATCAATTTAAACTTCCATAGATTCGCCTATTTGATGTTCGAAAATCTTATTAACTAGGCGTTAATATGTTGCTCCTGCATTTTTTAGCCCGAAGGGCATTACATTATAACAATATGTACCATACTTCATGATAAGCGAAGTCTTTTCCTAGTCCTCCGGGTACAGTCCTCCGGGTTCATTTGAATTTGATTGTACCCGGAGTAGGCGTCGAGAAAAGTAAGGATCTCGTGGCATGTCGTGGCATCGATCAAACGGTCGATGTTAGGCAGTGGGAAGGAATCTTTGGGGCATGCTTTGTTCAAATCTTTGTAGTCTACAGACATTCTAAGTTTATTCCCTTTTTTGGGAACTACTACTACTACATTAGCTAGCCATTCGGGGTATTTTAATTCCCTAATGGATCATATTTTAAGAAGTTTAGTTACCTCATCATTGATGAATGCATGTTTTACCTGTGACTGAGGTCTCCTTTTTTGCTTCACTGATTTGAACCCGGGGTCAACACTTAGTCGATGGGTAGTTACCTCCAGTGGGATCCCTGTCATAGATAAATGGGACCAAGAGAAGCAATCAATGTTATCAATAAGGAATTGAATGAGTTTTTCCCTAAATTCGGGTTTTAATCCCGTTCCCAGGTATACCTTTTGTTCTGGTAGGTGCTTGACCAATACCACCTATTCGAGCTCCTCGATAGTGGACTTCGTTGGATCTGACTCCTCGGGGGCGACGAAGGCTCTAGGGGAAAGGAAATCTTCTTCGTCCTCGATCCCCTGTCCTTCAGGCTCAGCCGAGGGCACGAGCTGTGATTTCTATTTGTCTACCTGTTTGTCCTTCGACTTTTCCTATGTGGATGGTGTCGATACCGGTGCCAAGTCGTGCACTGCAAACATCTCTTTGGCCGCATAATGATCTCCATATACTTTTTTCACGCCATCCTTTGTTGGGAACTTCATCATTTGATGAAGGGTTGATGGCACTACCCTCATGCCATGGATCCATGGCCTTCCAAGTAGAGCATTATATCTCATGTCACCTTCGATGACACGAAACTTGGTGTCTTGTATTATTCCGTCCACATTTACTGGGAGGATGATTTCTCCCTTCGTTGTTTCACTCCCTATGTTGAATCCATTCAGGACTCGAGGGGCGGGTATGATTTGGTCGAGCAGCCTGATCTTCTCCATGACCCTCGACCTGATTATATTGGTCGAACTACCTGGATCCACGAGCACACGTTTAAATTGAACTTTATTTAAAAGGATAGAAATTACCAGTGCATCATTATGAGGCTGAGGTAAGACCTCGATGTCTTCCTCGCTGAAAGTAAGTGTGTCCTCAGGTATGTAGTCTCGAGTCCTCGTCTCCCTTGTGATGGATACTTTTGTTCGTTTGAATATGGGTCCCTGTGGGACGTCAACTCCTCCGATGATCATGTGAATGACATGTTGGGGCTCTTCTTGTTCATTCTTCCCGATTGAATCTCTCTCTCGAAAATGGTTCTTTGTCCGGTCACTGAGAAATTCTCGAAGGTGCCCCTCGTTGAAAAATTGGGCTACCTCCTCTCGAAGTTGTCTGCAGTCCTCGGTCCTATGACCATGAGTACCATGATACTTTCACATTATGTTGGGGCTCCTTTGAGAAGGATTGGTCTGTATGGGCTTGGGCTATCTAGTATCTCTAATCTTGCCGATGGCTGATATGATGCCTGAGGCATCGATGTTGAAGTTATATTCTGACAATTGGGGTGCTTCCATCGGTCCGGAGTGCCTGTCAAACTCAGTCTTTCTCATGAGTCCCCTAGAACTTTGGCCTTGATTTCGTCTTCGGTCATTTAGAGGTATGTTACGCCTCGAAGTGTTTCTTCTCTTCGACATATGGCTGATATCTCTCCTTGTTCGGCCTTGGCTACCTTTCCGCATTTCTTTGTTCCTTTGCTAGTAGCCTACTTGGATAAACTGAGCTCGAGGGGGCTCCCAACTGGTCATCCTCGACCCTAATTTTTGACTTGTACCTGTTGTGCACATCCGCCCAAGTTACAGCGGGATACTCGATCAAGTTCTGCCTTAGCTGCCTCGAAGCCATTGAGATTCGTTCATTCAGTCCCTGTGTGAAGGCCTGTATGGCCCAGTCATTGGAGATTGGTGGTAATTCCATTCGTTCCAACTGTAAATGGGAGATGAACTCCCTCAACATTTTGTTCTCTCTTTGCTTGATTTTGAATACATCAGACTTCCTCGTTGCAACCTTTATGGCACCAGAATGTGCCTTTACAAATGAGTCTGCCAACATGGAAAACGAATCTATTGAGTTAGGGGGCAAGTTATGATACCACATCATGGCCCCCTTGGACAAGGTTTCTCCAAATTTCTTCAGTAGGACAGACTCGATCTCGTCGTCCTTCAAATCATTCCCTTTTATACCACAAGTATATGTGGTGATATGCTCGTTGGGATCTGTGGTCCCATTATATTTTGGGATGTCAGGCATCTGAAACTTCTTCGGAATGGGATTCAGAGCCGTACTTGGTGGGAATGGTTTCTGTACAAACTTCTTCGAATCTAGTCCCTTCAAGACCGGAGGTGCTCCCGGGATCTGGTCGACCCTCAAGTTGTAGGTTTCCACTTTCTTATCGTTGTCCTCTATATTCTTTTCTCCTGACTCGATCCTCTTGGTGAGTTCCTCGAGCATTTTCATAATGGTGGGTTCGGTTCCCGACCCATTTTTGCTTGATATCTTGGGGTTGGCTCAACTGGAGGAGCTATTTCTGGTCCCGCTTCGCTTGGAGTCTTTTGCTGACTCTTGAACTGAGCGATTTCTATCTGTTGTGCTTGTAACAAATCGAGAATTACTTTGAGACTAACTTCTCCGTATCCTTGACCCTATGTTCGTTGGACACTGGGTTGAACTTCTCCACGCACGCTTCCTCTGGCGTCTGTACCCAAATCGGTGTTTATAGAAATGTGTGAACCAACATCGACCTGGTTGGGAATAGGTGCTACCCAGGGATTGAGCGGTAGCACACCGGCTGCTAAAGCAGTTGCATTATTTTATCCATGGAATCCGAGGTCGTCGTTACCATGTACTGGTGCGTTTGATGAGTTCGACATATTTTAGCCTGAAATCAAAGAATCTTGGACAAGAAAAAGTGTGAAGAATAACGTGTGTTATCAGAAAACTAGCACTAAAATAATCACTATTATCTTTAGCCCCGCGGTGGGCGCCAAACTGTTTACCTCAAAAATTGGTTTTAACAATTATACTTGATTTGTGGTTCTAAAGATCTGTGATTTATTTCAATACTAGTAAATAAGCAAGAAATATTAGGTGTAAATAAGAAGAATATGATAACCAAACCAGTGTTGTCAAAGGAATGGCGGCCTCGAGCTCGATAACCTCGAGGTCTTGAGGTCAGTTAGTAGAAATAAAATATGAACAATAAATGAAGAACAATAAAGTTGAAGAAAGATCTTGAGCACGGTAAAACGAGAAAAGCAGAGTAGAATATTCTATAGCAGTGAATGGATTATCTTTACAAATGATTGGAGTCCCTTTTATGTAGGAGGAAAAAATACATTTCTATTTACAGTAAAAAAATACTATTGGTACAAATATATAACCGCCTGGTGCGGATTTGTACGAACCAATCCTGAGATTTGCGCCTTGAACTATATGCCTTTGAGAAATTCCCATTTATTCTTGACTGTCATCGATTTTGCACTGCCTCGAGGTGGGCCGTGTCGGGCCTTCGATGTTCTCTCTCGAAGTATGCATTTTGAGATTAGGATCGTCTTTACTTTGAGCCTTCCGAACTCGGGCTCGGCATAATAGAGACTTTGAAATCGGACTCCTCTGATTTCGGTCGTATACAATTTTATCGACTTTTCAATCGGGATTAGAAATTGTTATAAATTCGATTATAATGAGTAATTGAGCATATACTAATGGGTTTGCATAATTATTTTCTAGTTTTGGAGCATTGTGCATTGATTTGAGTCATTGGAAGGGCGTGGAATGCCGATTATGGAACTTCGGGGCGAGGTAAGTCTCATTTCTAACCTTGTAAGAGGAAATTAACCCCATAGGTGAAATAAGTAAGCATGTGCTCCTATTTGTGGGGCTATGTACGCACGAGGTGATGAGAGTCCGTGCGTAGCTACTATTATGCTTAAGTCCGGGTAGTATAGGACCCAAAAGCATGCTTTGCTTGCTGTACTTTTAATTTTATTGACAATTTAAAAGGATTAAATCATATCGAACTTGGTAAGTAAATTTCTAGAGGGCTAAACATCACTTTCTTGACTGTTAAAGGAAAATTTGTCATTTCCTTGGGTAATTGTTTCCCTGAGGAAGTCTTGATTGAATGTTTGAATGTGTGTATCTATGTGCACCCACGTGGCACGTATGATTCGCGAGCGGAGTAATTCTTTTATTTATATTTGACCGTGTCGCATGTATGGTTCGCGAGCGGGGTAATAGATTCATCTATGGGTTGCGCCATTCGACCCTCCGGTAGTGCACAGTTTAAATATTATATTGGATCGGGCCATACGACCTCGGCATGATTTGTGCATGACTTGATTCATTGTTTTGGAATTATTGATAATTGATATGGCCTCATCGGCCGGAGATGTAAATTGTTAAAAGATGAAAATAAGTTTGAAGATTTCTATTAACAAAATAATTGTTTACCTGCTTCATGATTATTGAGTTGCAGTCGCCTTATAAAATCCATGATTTTTCACAATATTGGTATTATATTATTGGACCACTAGTAAGTGTCGAAGTCGACCTCTCGTTTCTACTTCTTCGAGATTAGACTGGATACTTATTGGGTACGCGTTATTTTCGTACTCATACTACACTTGCTTGTGAATTTTGTTGCACAGGAACATGGATTCCTAGTGACCTCGTTGGACGCAGCAGCGTGGTTACGGAGACTTAGCAGAGATGCATCTCTCGAGACAACCCGCAGCCAGCAGTCTCCTTCAGAGTATTGTATTTTCTTTTCTGTCCAATTTGTATTCCGGACAGTTATTGTATTACATTTTATTTCCTAGAAATTTCTCATGCACTTGTGACACCGGGTTTTGGGATGACTACGGGATTATTCAGTATTTAAATTTGTTAAAGACATCATTATTTCCTTGGCCAAATTCATTATTTATTGTTTAATGTAAGGAAAAGAAATGATTTCAAAAATACTAAAATGAGAAATTAATTAACTTCTTGGGGTTGGCTTGCCTGACAGTGGTGTCCAGCGCCATCACGGCCCTTAATGGATTTTGGGTCGTGACAACATGGTATCAGAGCACTAGGTTCCCTTAGCTCTCACGAGTCATGAGCAAGTCTCGGAGAGTTTTGCGGATCGGTACGGAGACGTCTGTACTTATCTTCGAGAGGCTACAGGTCTGTTAGGAACACTTCCCTTCTTGATTCTTCATCATGCAATTTGATTCCTTTGAGGCTTATGCCTTTGTTTCTTCCCTACTCAATATTATGCGATGCGAAGCGCTTATTATAACTCCAGGAATTGAGGAATTGTAATGGTACTACAGATGTGGTGCAGGATATTTCTCCCTGCGTAGTTGTTTGGGCTATTGTCGTCGCCTTGCGGAAGGATATTCCATCATCTCAACTCAGTAGTTGTACTTCAGAGAGCTTTGAGGCTATGCACATGTTTCTATGATGCTCATGAACGGTTATCGCATAGTATTTATGTGATGGTAGGATACTTGCCTACGTGTCAGGGCAGTGAATGACTTGAAAGGAGGTCTAATCAGTGCATGATTCAGAGATTCGGTATTTCATTTCCGACGGAGGGAAGGCAATCAGACTATAATTATTCAGGTTTGGGTTGATGGAGTAATGAGCCTTGGTATTTTCAAGTGTGGTGGAATTGCATCTGTGAGGTGGTGTCGTCGCCCGTGATTGAATGCGTTAAGTTCGCCGGTGTTGTGGTTTTCTTCAATTCGCCTTTAGGGTAGAGTAGCGTGAAGTGGTACTGGAGAAGCGGCTGTCAGAGATCGCGGTGTGCGGTGGTTCAGGATTCAATTGGCGTTCCTAGTGTTGATGGCTCGAGGAAAGATGATTCTCGGGAAGGTTTAAAGTTAGTAGCGGTCTATTGGTTCAAGTGATACAGAGATGGATTTTGATTTAAGGTAACAGCTAGGTAGAAAAGGATGAGGAAGGACATGTGGGAATTGTCATGTGGTGGTTAAATTTCTAGAAGTCCAGGTGTAAGAAGCGGAAGTCGAGTAGTTTCTTAAAGAAGAGGGTTTGGCCAAAGTGGGAGAGTGGAAGA
Organism: Nicotiana knightiana; assembly: GCA_005239525.1. Taxonomy (NCBI): domain Eukaryota; kingdom Viridiplantae; phylum Streptophyta; class Magnoliopsida; order Solanales; family Solanaceae; genus Nicotiana; species Nicotiana knightiana. The sequence continues at coordinate 51,982 of ML414915.1, forward strand.
GTAGCATGTGGGTTCAGTGGCAGGATAACTACACCCCTTGAGGAAAGTTTAGAGTGATTTGGGAATTTTAGTGGACGGTGATTGGGTTCGCGGGCTTAATTTGAAATATGGGCTATTATACGGTGGGAGATTGGATGCAACAGAAAGGAGTTGCTTGATATGAAGAAGGATACAACATGACTTTGGATTTGGAGGTATTGTCGCACATTTAGTTGATGTCCATAAGGAGCGAACAAACTTGTACAACTAGTGATTGAGCATGGGCTTAGGATGGGTTACTGATTTTGTAGTAATTGTGCATTGCAGCATCATTGGGAGATGTCGGCATGTAATTTTCACATGTGGGTTATCTCCTGTGAGAAGGTTAGCGGCCATGTGGTGCTGACGGAGCTTCTACGAAGAATTTTGTTGACTATCTAATAAGAGGTCGAATATGTGAATTTTGCTAGACATTCAGAGTGTTTGTTAAATGCTAACAGAAGGATTTCAAGGAATTTGGCAGGTTGGTTGTGCAAGATCATGTCAACAATGAAGAAACAATCTTGGTGGGTTCCAGAGTTATGTAATAGTAGCTTCAGGCTAAGTGGGGGAGTCCCACCGCCTACGATTGGGTTGCATGGTTATCTACTTGTGAGGTTTCAGATTATCGCCGTATTGGTGAGTTATTACAGCTAAGAAAAGAACATAAATGGTAAATTGGGCAAAGCAATTGATAAATTTATGCTATATTTGGCCTTATTGACTCATGTTCAGCCTTTGGGAAGATTCAGGATTTATGCTTCGTACAGAGGTGATTTACAAGGGAAGTGATTCAGTCGGGTGCTTCATTTAGATGGGTGTTCATGTGCCAGCGGAGCCTGGGAGTTGATTATATTCGGGACCAAGCCAAAGTGGGTGACTCTCAACAATGGTCCTAGTAAAATCAAAGGTTAAGTTGTGGTGCCTAAGGATTTCAAGCCTGCGGTATGGTTAAGAATCGAGCTTTTGTAGTGGATCATGATAAGAGGCTCGGAATGTTCTATGATATTTTCGGCTTGTAGTGTAGCATTTGGAGGAATGAGAGAAAATGACTTCGGATTCGTAGGGGAATTATCAGAATGGGTGTATCAGTCGAAGATGTGAATGTGTGTGCAAAGAGGGCAAACGATTCATGAGTTTGGAGACAATGTGGTCTCGTGGAATGGGGTCACTCGGGATGAGTGCGGAGTTAGGTTCATGATGTGAGGAATGGAGCTATTATTATTTCTAAGTCAAGTTAGTGATAAATTAGAAGAAGTTAGATTGATTAGCCATGGTTGAATCGACATAATGATGGCGGTGATCAGTTCCTTTAGCGTGATTAAGTTATGCAGGTGATTTGTGGCGGTACGTGCGAGGCTTGACAGCCGCCGTAATTGATTTAATTTGGAGGTATCCAAGTACTTTGGCATGTTATGTGTAGTCAGATCCCGGAAGTGGTATGGTGGTTTAGACCACTACTTGAGGATTTGCGTGTTCTACGGTTATGAGAATTCACCCGTGTGCTGCTACGGTTCTCTTGGAAAAGAGGGTTTCTATGTGATGAAGTGTTCACCCCATTAGTGGTTCAGGAGTTATTATGAAATTATTGTACTATATCATATTGGCATGTTAGGTGCAGTGAGCGGTATGAAATTTGAAAGTGAGGATCAAAGTTGCGGTTCGGTGTTGCCGAGGATGTCACGAGCTCGGATGAGTAGGAAAAGGATTTTAATGTTTAGGATAAGTTGGTATTGTCGTCAGCGTCACCTGAGATAGGTATTTTGTGAAAGAGGCTTTGCATCCTGGTTATGGATTCTTGATCTGCTTTACAGCATTAGTGTGACCGGTGGTATGGATGTGCAGACTTATTACCTAGTGCGGAAGGCCGTGGAAGTTATCTCACGGGAAGACTGTATAAGTGTGACATGTATTCACTTGATTGATTGAAGATTTAAACCAAGTGTGAAGATTGTGGTAATGTCACTAATTTGAGAATTTATGCCTGGAGGGTGCTCGGTCCATTTAGTTGTGGACTGTGGAAGTTTGTTCCGTTTATGATGGTTGTTCTTGTGTGTTATGGGAAAAGGGGGTTATTATGAACCCTTGAAAGGTTATTAGCCTAGTACGGTGCGATCGGAATCAGCTTGAGGTATGTGAATGGATTTAAACATGAATATAGGCTCTATATCAGGCCAGATGTGTTCATTTCAGCATGGCGCTCCTCATGGAGGAGTACTCGGACGTTGGATGTTGTATCGTCGTCTGCTATTTCATGTAACATTACATTGCGTCGTGTGAGTTGTGAAACGGATTGATAATTCTCTTATGTGTTAAGGTTCCGCGAAGCGATGGTGTTACATGAGCAGGATGGCTCTTGAAATTCACATCATATATCGCACCTCAGTTGTGCTTGATTTTTTTAGCGTATGGCGCTATCTGTCACCCCAGGGATGGTATTATGCACTTAGCGCGCTTGTGGCCGATATTCGGTATTTAGTAGTAATGAGCACTCTAGCTTGGTATGTATCTCCTTACATAGATTTTATGTGTGGATCAGGTGGCACGCCGCAACATTGTGATGTTGAGTACAGATCCCTATATTCTATTTTGTGTGTTTTGTTTCCCATTTTTTTGAGGTAGGTTCATGATACCTTTTCGGTTGTTTCAATTAGTTACGCGGGTTGAGTAGTTCCTTCCAGAGTTCATTTTCCTTATGTATCACATTCGAATTCATGGCTTGTTGGCACATTGTGGCATCATATGAGATTTTGGCAGTGCTTGAGGTGGCTTACTGCCTGGGTAGCTTATACTAGGTAAGACGAAATTATTGGACCTGGGATCAGTGCGATAGAATTTGTATAAGGCACATTAAAGAGTGATTATCGTTATTCAGTTCAGAATAAGGTAATGGTTCTTGTCAAGAGTATAGACTCAATGATTTGTTGAATCGGCAGTTGGTTATGAATTTCTACACATCTCTTCCGTCGTGGCGGCATTGCAAGAGTTGGAACAGGACTTAGATATGTCATGGGGTGCATTGTGAGCATCAAATTCGGTAAATATTGGCAATTATGATCAAGAAAGTGTTATTATGGTCTTGTGAATGACGTGGTGCATGGTGTGAATTCAGCAAGGGTGTGCAGTCATGTTCTGGTATAGTGTGTGGTGATTGATACGGTATTCGTATGTTGGAAGCAGGCTTGGCAGAAAATTCCGGATGTTGGAACTGAGCTCTAAGGCTTATTTGCCTAAGTGGAAGAAGATATCTTCAGATTTGATCGAGCTAACGTGCTCAACTGAGTTGTGGTAGCACGGGTAAGTGCACAAGGTATTAAACAGTAATTTTAGACTACTCCAGCGCAGTCCTTAGCACGTTCAAGGATGAACGTATGTTTAAGTGGGAGAGAATATAACGACCCGACTGGTCGTTTTGAGCTCTAGCGCGTAGTTCAACGGGTTGAGGCCATGAGCAGTTTCACTTCAGGTATTATGACTTGTACGTGTAGTCGAAATTGAGATTCAGGGAGTTCGGAGTTGATTTGGAAAGAGAATTCTCATTTCGGAAGCTAAAAGTTGAAAGAATTGACTAAGATTTGATTTTTGAGTAAACGACCTCGAAATCGGGATTTAAAGGTTTCAGTAGGTTTGTATGATGATTTCGGACTTGGGCGTATTCCCGGATCGGGTTTTGGTTGACTCGCAGATGTGGTCAAGCTCCGCAGAAGCGGGACCACACCTGCGCGTGCGGAGCCGTAAAAGCGAAGGCGCAGAAGCGGATGGGCGCCGCAGATGCGGAGTTGAGGAATCTGGTGGAAGGCTGCAGGAGAGGTTGTTGGGCCGCACATGTGGAACCACAGAAGCGGTCAACTGACCGCAGATGCGAAAATCGGGGTTGGGCAATGTCCTTTTAAAATCAGGGTTTTGGCTGATTTTTACTTCATTTCTTTCATAGAAACTGATTTTGGAGCAACTTTGGAGTACCATTTTCATCACCAAGCATTAGTTAAGTGGTTTTTACTAGTTTTGAGTAAATACAAGGTTCATATATGGATTTAGACAAGGAAATTAGTAGAAATATGGGATTTTGGAGTAAAACCTAGAAAATTGGAAGTTTTGGATTTTGAACACAAAATTGGACATGAAATTGAGAGTAAATTATATATTTGAGTTCGTGAGGTTATGGATAAAGTTTATCTTCGAAAAATGTCGGAATTTAGGCACGTGGGCCCGAGGGTGATTTTATCAAATTTTTGATCGGGGTTAGAAATTGTTATAAATTGGATTATAATGAGTAATTGAGCAGATATTAATGGGTTTGCATAAGTATTGGCTTGTTTTGGAGCGTTGTGCATTGATGTGAGTCATCGGAAGGGCGTGGAATGACGGTTATGGAACTTTTGGGTGATGTAAGTCTCATTTCTAACCTTGTAAGAGGGAATTAACCCCATAGGTGAAATAAGTAAATATGTGCTCCTATTTGTGAGGCTACGTACGCACGAGGTGACGAGAGTCCGTGCGTAGCTACTATTATGCTTAAGTCCGGGTATTCTAGGACCCAAAAGCATGCTTTGCTTGATGTACTTGTAATTCTATTGACAATTTAAAAGGCTTAAATCATATCGAACTTGGTAAGTAAATTTCTAGAGGGATAAACATCACTTTCTTGACTGATAAATGAGAAGTTGTCATTTCCTTGGGTAGTTGTTTCCATGATGAAGTCTTGACTGACTATTTGATTGTGTGTATTTATGTGTACCCGTGTCGCACGTATGATTCGTGAGCGGGGTAATTCTTTTTTTTTATATTTGACCGCATCGCATGTATGATTCACGAGTGGGGTAATAGATGCAACTATGGTTCGCGCCATTCGACCCTCTGGCAGTGCACAATTTAAATATTATGTTGGATCGGGTCATACGACCTCGACATGATTTGCGCACACTTGATTGATTATTTTGGAATTATTGATAATTGATATGGCCTCATCGGCCAGAGATGTAAATTGTTAAAAGATGAAAATAAGTTTGAAGATTTCTCTTAACAAAAGAATTATTTACCTGCTTCATGATTATTGAGTTGCAGTGGCGTTATAAAATCCATGATTTTTCATTATATTGGTATTATATTAATGGACCACTAGTAAGTGTCGAAGTCGACCTCTCGTTGCTACTTCTTCGAGATTAGACTGGATACTTATTGGGTACGCATTTTTTTCGTACTCATACTACATTTGTTGTGCATTTTGTTTCACAGGTACATGGATGCCTAGTGGCCTCATTGGGCGCAACGGCATGATTGATACGGAGACTTAGGAGAGCTGCATCTCTTGAGACGACCCGCAGCCAGCAGTCTCCTTCAGAGTAATGTATTTTCTTTTCTGTCCAATTTGTATTCTGGACAGTTATTGTATTACATTTTATTTCCTAGAAATTGCTAATGCACTTGTGACACCGGGTTTTGGGATGACTACGGGATTATTTAGTATTTAAATTTGTTAAAGACATCATTATTTCCTCGGCCAAGTTCATTTTTTATTGTTTAATATAAGGAAAAGAAATGATTTCAAAAATACTAAAATGAGAAATTAATTAACTTCTTAGTGTTGGCTTGCCTGACAGTGGTGTCCGGCGCCATCACGACCCTTAATGGATTTTGGGTCGTGACAGAGGTAAAGAAGAATATGGGAAGATTTTGGGAATATTTAGGGGAAATTGGGGCCGAATTCCGGCTTTGAATTACTTACATACCTCGGGCTTAACGAGGATCAAGCCTCATGTAGTTCTGGAGTGGAGGTCGTGGGGAAGTTGCACTCGCAGGAATTGCGCAGTATTGTATTATGACAAGTGTCGTTGTTATGGATTATGACATGTTACAAAAGTTTCTCCGCGCGCGAGCGTATCCTCTTGAAACCTTGTCCTATTAATGTCGATCCTTTGTGATGTGTTGGTCCCAAACGCACCCGCAAGTATACATGGTCGTAGCAAGTAATATAATGTTAAATCGAATGTCGAACCCACAGGGACTTGCGTAAACTACTTGCTGAATCACTCTAATTGTTATTTAATCGAACCAAAACAAAATCCATGAATGTTACTAATTTATACTACGATTCTATGAATTAACTAATTATCAAGTGACAAGAATATTGTTGTGTGTATTCAGTAGAGACAAATATTCCAGGGTTGTGATCAATCACCACTCGTATTGCATTCTAATTAACTCTCCCTTTCATATAATTCACTCATGGTTACTAATTAATCGATAAACTCTCTCATAGCCTTCTCCCGAAGCACTATTCGCCTATAGAACGCACTAAGATTACGATATTTAATTAAGCACGGTGACTAGTTATATTCCTATCCTAACCACAAATACGCTCCCCTTAAGGGTTAAGATCGTGCTCTCTTCAATTCTTCTCTAATCTATATACAGCTTTCCCAAGCATAACATAGATAGTATATAGAACCTAACTTCTGGTCAGACAATTAAGCAATTAAACGCAGAATTGAAGAAACAACCATATATTGAGTGAATAATAATCAAGGTTAAATTAATGTCGAATAACAATATTCATGACTAAACCACAACCCCAGAACAATGGGTGTTTACCCACTCATGCTAGAATCAAACAATTGCATAAGTGTTGCATAAATGGAAAATACTAGAATAATATGAAGAAAACTGAGAAATCCGCTGCTTCCTAATGATCCCGTGTGTATATTCTCTCCAAAAATGGAATCTTCCCCTCAAATTTGTGTTTTTGGGTCTATTTATATGTTTGGAACAAATCCTAAACGTGTAGGAGACTTCTATTCAAACCGGGAAACTCTTAAAACCTTCAAAACTCGGAATTGACCGGTCCAGGGACCCCAAACGTTAAGCCCCAAACGCCCAACTATAGCCTGGGCAGGCCTGGAGTTAGGGCTCTAACTCCCAACTAACGCCTGGTCATGCCAGGCTTTAGGGCTCTAATGCCCGGGTCACTCCTTTTCGACTCTTGAGCGTATTTTTGACGTTTATGCATCCATTTAGCTCGGCTTCCATATCCAATTCACCTACACATGAAATAGACTCCATTATGCACATATGACGTGTATTTTTATCACAAATGCACATAAAATGTATGGTACATAATGCTTAAAACCATGAATTCTAGCCACGCATCATGATGTTTCCGACAACGCGGTTGGTTGCTATCACGACTGTGTCCTAATTTGAACCAATGCGTTACAAGGTTTTTCCTAAGGTTATGACCGAACCTTTAAGGTTGCCTACGTATCCAAAAAGGAATCAGGTATAAACATAGTTCGTGGTTATGATAAAAAACGATGAAGATGACCAAGCTGACTTAGGCAGCCTATGTATCCAAATGGAATCAGGTCAAGACGTAGTTTGATTACAATAGATGCAAAATGATGAGATTAATAATAAAATATCTGAGTATGACTCAGACATCCTACGTATCCAAGAGGAATCAGGCCAGAATGTAGTTCAGTTACAAAAGGTTACTGAATCTGATGAGGATTTCCTTTGTATTCCTTTCTGAGGAAATCAAGTCAATGTAGTTCCTGAGCAATGTACAAAAGTGATGTTTGGTTTTTCTATAACAAGAGAAAGGGGAAGAGAAACCAAACCCTATGTGGGTTGCCTACGTATCTCTCTGTGGGAATTCAAGTTGAACGTAGTTCTGTAACATTTAAAACCTAACTCTAGTTGTCTTCAAACATAGTATATCTTGATTGCGTTTAAGTTGATAGGCTTCAGTTGACTCTTCCATCCATTTTTTCCAAGATTAGATCTCCGCCTGACAGTTCTCGGTGAACCATGTAAGGACCTTTCCAGTTAGGTGCGAACTTCTCCTTGGATTTTTCTTGATGGGGAAAGATTTTCTTCAAAACCAACTGCCCAGTGTGAATTGGTGAGGCTTACTCTCTTGTTAAATGCACTGGCCATCTTGTTCAGATATAGCTGACCATGACGTACTGCATTCATTCTTTTCTCTTCAATGAGCATGAGTTGCTCCTATCTGACTCGTATTCATTCTGCATCATCTAACGTTGCCTCTTGAATGGCTCTTAAAGATGGTATCTTAACCTCTGTGGGTATTGCCCCAGTGGATGTTCTGATGGTAGTCTGATAACCCATTAAAGAAAAAGGTAGTTTCTCATGCTATTGCATGTGATTGTCCACTATCTTGCGTAGAATTCTCTTTATATTCTTGTTGGCTGCTTCGGCTGCCCCATTCATTTGTGGTCAGTAGGCTATGGAATTGTGGTGGACCATTCCGAACTTCTTGCATATTTCTCTCATGGATTTTCTATTAAGGTTAGCGGCATTGTCAGTGATGATAGATTCTGGTATCCCAAATCTGCAGACCATGTTGTTTCGGACAAAATCTGCCACTTACTTCTTCATGACGGCCTTGTAAGTAGATGCTTCAACCCATTTGGTGAAATAGTCGATAGCTACCAAGATGAAAGGATGTCTGTGTGATGCGGCAGGCTCTATGGGTCAATCATGTCCATGCCCCAAGTGGAAAACGACTAGAGTAAACCCATTGCGTTTAACTCATTTGGTGGAACCTGGATAAACTCCATGTGAATCTGGCACTGGTGACACTTCTGCACTTATACCATCGCTTTCCATAGTCATCCAAAAGTATCCAGCTCTCAAGATCTTCTTGGCTAATGTGAACTCGTTTATATGGGTCTGCACGTTCCTGCATATATTTCCTCCAATAGTCTAGTTGCTTCAGCGGAGTCTACACATCTCAACAAACCTAAGTATGGGGTCCTCCTATATAGGATTTCCCCATTGAGGAAAAAGTGGTTTGCCAGCCTCCTGAGGGCTCGTTTTTTACCATTAGTAGAATCCTCCGGGTATTCTCTGGTTGCAAGGAATTTCTTGATGTTGTGATACCATGGTTTACCATCTTTTTCTTCATCTACATTAAAGAAATAGGCATGTTGATCCCTCATCTCTAGCTCGATAGGGTCGATATAGTTCTTGTTTGGATGTTGGATCATAGATGATAGGGTTGCAAGGGCGTCGTCGAATTCGTTCTGAATCCTGGAGAAGTGCTTGAACTTAATATTTGAAAACTTCTTGCCCTTCTAGATTCACACAGTGAAGGTATGGAAGCATCTTGACATTCTTGGTGGACCATTCCCCTTGGACTTGGTGTATCAACAAATCAGAATCTCCTATGACCAAAAGTTCTTTGACGTTCATGTTGACTGCCATTTTGACCCAAGGATTCATTCTTCGTATTTAGCCATATTATCGGTACAAGGGAATCTTATCTTTGCTGATACTGGATAATGCTATCAAGATTCTAAAATCAAGACTGCCACAATTCTGACTCCTTTGAATTTTGTTGCTCCATCGAAAAATATTCTCTACTCAGGGTACGATTCTGCAAAATCTTCTCCAGCAAATAACACTTCTTCATCGGGAAAATATGTAGCAAGTGGATTGTAACCCCCATCCACCGAATTTTCTGCGAGGTGGTCGGCTAAAGCTTGTCCTTTGATAGCCTTCTGAGTTATGTACACAATGTCTTATTCACTGAGGAGAATTTTCCATTTATCTAGCTTTTCATTAGGAATCGGCTTCTGGAAAATATACTTGAGCGGGTCGAGCCGAGATATCAGATGGGTGGTGTATGCCGACATGTAATGCCTTAGTTTCTTGCCAATCCAAGTCAGGGCACAACAAGTGTGTTCTATCAGAATATACTTGGCCTCGCATGACGTGAACTTCTTGCTTAAGTAGTATATGGCCTGCTCCTTCCTCCTAGTTTTGTCATGTTGTCCCAACACAGAGCCGAAGTCATTATACAAGACTGACAAGTAGAGCAACAATGGCCTTCCGGCTTCGGGGGGAACTAACACTGGTGGATTTGACAGATGTTTCTTGATTCTGTTGAAGGCTTTCTGGCATGCTTCTGTCCATTTTGTGTCAGCATCATTATTCAATAGTTTGAAAGTGGGTTCAGAGATTATCGTTGACTGGGCTATGAAATGGATGATGTAATTCAATCTACCCAGGAAACTCATGACATCTTTCTTGCTCTTCGGTGGAGGTAATTCTTGAATAGCCTTGATTTTCTATGGATCCAGTTCTATCCTCTTCCTGCTTACAATGAAGCCCAACCATTTTCCAGCAGGTACTCTGAATGCGCACTTTGCTGGGTGTAACTTTAAATTGTACCTTCGCAGGCGTTCTAAAAATTTCCTCAAATCGTCTAAGTGCTCTGAACATTTTTGAGAATTTATTATGATATCATCCACATACACTTCGATCTCCTTATGGATCATATCATGAAAGAGGGTTGTCATGTCCCTTATGTAGGTGGGACCGGCGCTCTTGAGACCGAACGGCATACTCTATAACAGTAGACTCCCCAAGGTGTGGTGAAGGTTGTCTTCTCTTCATCTTCCTCGTGCATCAAGATTTTATGGTACCCAGTGAAACAATCTACAAATGACTGTAGTTTGTGCTTCATGAACTTGCCTATGAGGATGTGGATATTTGGCAAAGGGAAATCGTCCTTTGGACTAGCTTTATTAAGATCTTGGTAGTCCGCACATATTCTGCTCTTTCCATCTTTCTTGGGTACTAGGATGATGTTTTCCAACCAGCTTGGATAATTGGTGACCCTTATCACATCCGCTTCTGCCTGTTTGGTCACTTCTTCCTTTATCCTTAGGCTTAAATCAAGTTTGAATTTTCTGGGTTTCTGCTTGACCGATGGTCTGGTGGAATCATTGCGTAGTCGATGCAAGACATTGTCCATACTTAATCCAAACATGTAATTATAGAACCATGCGAACACATCGATGTACTATCGGAGGAGCTCAATTAGTTTTTCCTTCTGCTCGGCTTCTAGGTGAATGTTGATTCTGGTTTCTTTTACGTCTTCTTCACTTCCAAGATTGACCACTTCTATTTTGTCAAGGTTGAGATTTTTCTTACTCTCCAACTACTCGATTTCCTGCGGGAGATTGTCGGGCATCATGCTCTCATCATACTCATCATAATCTGGGTTGTTGTTCTCAACAGTTCTGTTACATGTCATAATCGTGGAACGTGGGTTTTTAGTAGTTTGATTACAGAAAAGAAAAGCTAATTATAAATAAACGATAAATAAAGTTGCAATATTCGAGAAAATGATTCTTTTTATTTCATCAAAAGGGGAACGTCTTAAGCGCTCTCAAAAGGGAAATGACAAAGGTACAGACACAGTGCAGACCTCAATTGACCGTGCACTTTTCAGAAAGAAACCTTTTACAGTTCCATACTACCAAGACTCCTGAAAAACCAAAGATGGAATGGCGGTCTAATTCCGCAGGTCTTCCCCTGGTTCGGCATCCCCGATAGTCGGTGTCTTGATGTCAGTCCCTTCACAGCATTATTCAATCATATTCACGAACAGCTTTTCCATCCAGTCGATGATATCATCTTCAGATACTAACCTCTGTCCCAGACTAACAACATGCTCTGGCACAAAAACCTTTTTCCCGTAGCTAATGGTGCGAGCTTTCCCTTCCGGAGGATGATATCATATGCCACCCCTTCCTTTCTGCCCATTATGTTCAATTGGCTCTATGATCCCGTTCTACTTGACTCCCAACCCTGTTCCTGGACTGTATCCATATTTCATCATTTCCTTCATAGCCATCTTGGATCTATACGGCAACTCCATTCCCATGTTTTATTTTGTCTTCTCCATCTCGATAGTCTGCATGATTTTCACTGCATGGAAAGAAACTCTGTCTAGCACTTCAATTAATGGAACAGCAAACTCCAAATAAGCGAAGTGACCCCACTCGCAATGAACCACGATCTCCTAACATGCCCACTCAAATTTCATGCATTGGGGCAAAGTGGTTGGAACGGCCCCTGCCATATGTATCCAGGTCCTGCCCAGTAGCAAGGTGTAGGAAGAGTAGATGTTCATTACTTGAAAACATATGGGGAATTCGACTGGACAATTCTGCAAGGCCAAATAAATTTCTGCATCAACATCCTTTTGCGATCCATCAAAGGCTCTCACCCTTACGTCGCTTTACTGTACTTCCCTAAAATTAATTCCCAACTCTCGTAGGGTAGAGGGCGGACAAATGTTGACTCCTAACCCTTCATCGACCAACACCTGGGACACCACTTTGTCCCCGCATTTGACAGTGATATGGAGAGCCTTGTTGTGACTTGCGCCTTCGATGGGAACTTCCTCTCTTCTGAAAGTGGTCATATTTTCTTTGAAAATTTTCCCAATTGTCATGGCTAGTGCTTCACTATTCGTGTTACTTTGTACACTCACCCTACTTAGTACCTTCAATAGAGCGTCCTTATGACTGTCGGAACACATTAGTAAATCCATGATTGATATATGTGATGGAGTTTTCTTCAGTTTCTCCTCCGCAGAATAATCTTTTCTTGACATTCTCTTTCAAAACTCGGTAGCTTCAGGGTCTGTTATGTTCCTTCTTTGAATTTGCTCTCTCCCCCGATTTCCTCGATCATCTTCAAGAGCGTAGAATCTCCAAGACCTAGTCATATCATGGGTTGCAACAGAGTCTATCATTTTGGCCTTTCCTTTTTGCTGGTACGTCCATGGGATGGTTTTGTATTCCTGAGTTTCTTCGCCTCCTATAGCAGCAGTAGGTTGCTGCGGATAAGTCTGAACCGTCACTAAAGGCCTCAGTTGTACTGTAATAATCGGAGCCTTTTGAGGAGGGATCCTAGAGGCTTCTGCATTTCCTAAAGTGATAATTATTCCCTTTAGGTCATTCTCTTCGTCCAACATGATTATGTTAACTCCCTGGTTTCGGTGATTTGGTAGTGGATTGTGAACCGATCAGGAATGATCTCTATATTGAATCAAAAATATATCATGAAGTCCTCCGCCATATCTTGCCAAGTTCTCCAATTTCGCGGATCCTGTCGAGTATACCGGGTGAGTGCTTCTCCCGTCAAACATCTTATAAATAACTTCATCCTTAACCTCTCGTTCCACCCCACTCCGACTAACTTGTCACAATATGCCCTCAAATGTGCATAAGGATCACCCGTCCCATCAAAGATATCAAACTTCGGGGGTTTATACTCGGCTGTCATATCCACATCCAGGTGAATACACAGATCCTCATAGTCCAAACTTTCACTTCCTCGGGAAACTTGGAGACACTTCATTTTCCGTCTCAACATTTGTAACTGCTCAGATATTGATTCTTTTTCCTTATGCCTGGCTTCCCTCTCCATCTCGACGTATTGGTCAATCTCATACGGAACCCTGACCGTGACAGGTGTTGTAAAGGTAGGTTCAAAAATGGAATATACAGGGGGAAGTACCGCTCATGGGTGGTGGCATGTGACACATGTATGTGCTAGCTGGTAGTAAAAGTGACCCCATCGCTAGGAGGGATATGAGTTGCATTGGTGGTGATAGGTGGGTTTAGTGATGTCTGAGTGTATTATGGTACGTAGGGAGTGTGAATAGGGGGATTTGGTAGGTTAGCTGGGGTCACCGGAGGTATGAATTGAGTGGTAGGATCTGAAGTTGGGGTGTTGTTGTTTTGGCATGATGTGAAAACAAAGGGGTCAGGGAGTGAATCCAAAGAAGAGAATCGAGGTGGTTGAGGAAGTGTTGTCACGGCTAGGTGCGCCAGTTCCCTGGTATGTTGTACCTTCTCCCTTGGAGATTCCATTTCCTAGGACATCCAAGCCGCATGTTAGTCATTCCCGGTGCCGTCTTTTTCCCCTGATCGCCTCGGGCTTTCAGCTATGACCAGAGCATGTTCAGTTGGGTCTTCTGCAGCTTATATCTTTCCTTTTCACCTTAGATTGTATGGTGGTTCCGCCAGCTTTGGTCGACACAAACCAACTTTCTTTTTCTTTTCGGGGATAATAATAAAGCAAAAAAAATAAGAAGAAAGAAAATAAAAAGGTACAAGAGTCAGTTTCTTCATTTTATAGAAAATCACGCTGAGCAAATAATTCGTGCATTACAGCTGGCGCATTTCCTACAATTCGTAGAGACCTCTCATTGCCGTAGGTAGGCCTAATTCGCAGATTTTTGACAAACATTTAGACTTGACACATTTAGATCCGAAGCAATTCATTTTCATTGATAATTTTGGACTGATAGAAGTGGTAACAAAGATTACATCACTGTTTCATAGAACTCTGTATGGGCTTTGACAACTTGCCCTTTTGGAAAGTTAAATAGAGAACTGGTGATAAAGGTACAAAGTGGAAAAAAAGGGAAATCAATAAACTCTAATAACCATCCCTTGAGTCATTTCCCATATCCTTCTCTTCTTCTGGATTCTCTTCCGATCCTCCTCCAAGTCTTCCCCAAACTCCTCTTCGTCATCGTTGAATTCTGACTCCTCCTCCGGATCTTCTTCTTGCTCTATGCTAGACTCTATTTGGATGAATTCCACTACTCGATCATCATCTTCAGTAGGTGGCAGCATATGGTCAATGGTTCCTAGACTACTTGACTATGCATTGAAGTGGTTACGAGGTAATATGGAAGGATATCATGGTAAATTTTCGAAGCAAACACTACGTCTTCTAACCAGGCAGTTCCCTCTCCACTTGGTTGGGCCATCTCTTCCTCCTCGTTGATTCAGACGTAATACTCAGGAGTGCACCACGGGTTTTGACCCATTGGCATTGTGACCGGGTCGTTCATGGGGATTGGAATCTGTCCATTGTACTCATTGTCGTATAGCGATGTCCTTGTCCATCGAGGCACATCTTGGATCATCCTGAACTATTTGAGGACCCGCAAGTGTGAGTATGATTGAAAACTGTAATGACTCGGCCGATCATTTTGAGAGTTGTAGCCCCGTTCCCTATTTACTGCTCATTTTGTACTTTATAGCTATTATGCGACTTGTCGGGGTAGCCAACTCGGGTCCAGAGGGATTTCAACATGAAATGAGACACTTAGTCTCAAGGTTGAAAGCTTAAGTTAAAATGGTTGACTGGATGTTGACTTATGTGTAAACGACTCCGAAATGGAGTTTTGATGGTTCTGTTAGCTCCCTTGGATGATTTTCAACTTAGGAGCATGTTCGAATTGTGACTTGGAGGTCCGTAGTTGAATTAGACTTGAAATTTCGAAAATTGGATTTTTAGAAAGTTTGACCGGGAGTGGACATTTTGATATTGGGGTCGAATTCTGATTTCGGAAGTTGGAGTAGGTACATAATGTCAAATGTGACTTGTGTGCAAATTTTGGGGTCAATCGAACGCGATTTGATAGGTTTCGACGTCGTTTGTAGAAGTTGGAATTTCTTAGTTTCAATAGGCTTGAATTGGGGTGCGATTCATGTTTTTGATGTTCTTTAATGTGATTTGAGGGCTCAACTAAGTTCGTATCATTTTGTAGGACTTGTTGGTATGATTGGTTGAGGTACCAAGGGCCTCGGATTAATTTTAGATGGTTTTCGGATCAAAGTTTCAGTTTGAGAGACTGTTGTAGCTGATGCCTTCTGGTGCAATCGCACCCGCGGAACATTAGTCGCAGGTGCGAGCTCGCAGAAGTGGAGAATTGGACTGGGGGACTGTGGAGCGCAGATGTGGAAGGTATTTGCACTTGAAGGGACGCATAATCAGAAAAATGAGTGGTGAGGTTGGTCTGCAGAAGCGGATTGTTTGCGCAGATGCGCGCCCGTAGAAGAAGGGGTTTCGATCGTAGAAGCGGTTGGGTGGATTAGTGGCCTCTGCAGATGCGGATGATGGACCGCAAATGTGGTGTCGCACAAGCGGCTAAAGTGGTCGCATAAGCGAGAATGCTGGGTAGATTATTTATAATGAGGGTTCGCGATTTTGCTTCATTCTAAATATTTCAAGCTCGGGTTTGGGCGATTCTTGAGACTATTTTGAAGGGGTTTCTTGAGGTAAGTCCCTTGTGCTCATTTTTTATCAATAATATTGTTTCCCCATTGAATTACCCACCTAGTTTTGTGTATTTAAGGTGGAATTTTGGAGTTTGAAGCTAGGTATTTGGAGAGTTGAATTTGGGGATTTGGGTGACGATTTGGTGTCAAAATTTGGTAAATTTGGTATGGTTGGACTCATGGTTGAATGGGCTTTCGACTTTTGTGAATTTTAACGGATTTTGATACATGGGCTTAGGGGGAGTATTTTGAGTCAATTTTTGACTTTTTATTAATAACTTAGTATTTTTCTTCTGGAATTGATTCCTTTAGCCCGTGTGGATTATATCGAATTTTTTATGGCTAGATTCGAGGCATTTGGAGGCCGTTTCGCAAGGTAAGGGTGTGTTGGAATAGAGATTTTCTCGGATAGTTAAGTAACAGTTCTAAATTTGGTTCTGAGGGTATGAAACCATGTATTATGTGTCATGTGTTTTGTTTTGAGGTGACGCACATGCTAGGTGACCGGCGTGTGGGTGTGCACCGTAGGAATTGTGACTTGGTCAATTCCATGGAGTTGTGTAGTTGAATAATCTATTGATATCTGTACATTCTCCACATATTAGAGAAATTGAACTGCAAGTCATGTTAGAAATCATGATTAGACCATGTGTTGACATTGTAGGGACCCACAGAGGTCATGTACATTTTGAATTATCTGCTAAATTTTTGTTTTGTACTCAATTACAGTTTTATTTGCATATCATATCTCAGTCTCTATTGTTCTTTGTTGATACATTATATCATTTATATTTGGGCTGATTTTCATGATTTCTTAGAGCCCTAGAGACTGGAGAGGTTGATGACTGAGTGACGCCGAGGGCCTAATTGTGAGGATATTTATGGTATCGACTTGCACGGCGCAGCATGTTTCATTGATTTATGCCATGATTGGATTGTTATAGAACTTGGGCTGAAGGAGCCCCTCCGGATTCTATACACACCCCCAATGAGCACAGGTAACTACTGAGTGCTAGTGCCGAGTGCCGTGAGGAATGAGTGATTGAGAGGTTAGAGTGAATGGGAGGACTGAGTGACGGTTGCTCTGAGAGGATGCATTTGACATTCATTTCTTTTGCACTTCATCTGTCATATATCACCGTCTTGTAATTTCTGAGAGATATTATATTCTTTTTCACCTGAACTTGACATGGATTAACTGTTGTGGCCTAAATTGTCGAACTTGAAAGCATGCCAACCTTCCTATGTTTAAATTACTGTAATTGAACTATAACTGTGAAGCTCGTCACTAATTTCAGTCCTTTATTTAGTCTTGTTACTTACTGAGTTGGCTGTACTCGCGCTACACCCTGCACTTCGTGTGCAGATCTAGGTGTTTCCAGACATGGTGGGTGTTGATTCCTTTGCACAGTTGATTATTTGGTGATTTCAAGGTAGTTGCCCGGCAATTTCGCAGACCTTGTCTCTCCTTCCCTATCTTTTCGCTTTATGTATTTAGTTTCAGACTATTATAGACAATACTCCCAGATTTGTGATGTTTAGATGCTCATGTACTCGGTGACACCCCGATGTTGGGGATTTCTGTATTGATTTTGACTTTCTATCCAGTTTTTGAGAGTTTGATGAATTTAAACCTACTTTGTTTTACTCTTCATTTAAAAGTGTTGGAATCGTTTCAAAATGTCAGCTTGCCTAGTACCACGTTAGGAACCATCATGATAGGCTGAGTTTTGGGTCGTGACAAGTTGGTATCAGAGCCTAGTTTACATAGGTCTCACGAGTCATGATCATTATTAGTAGAGTCTTGCGGATCGGTACTGAGACGTATGTACTTATCTTCGAGAGGCTGTCGAACCCTTAGGAAACTTCACATTCTTGTCGTGCGTATTTGTTGATTCCGGTAACTAAACTTCTATACTTTATTCTCTCGCAGATGGTGAGAACACGTGCTATAAGATAGGACGGACAGCCACCAATACCACTAGCTAGGGCGAAAAGAGGCTGAGGTCGCTGGAGGGGCCACAGTAGGGGTAGAGGTGCAGCTCATACAGCAGCTAGAGCAACACCTCCAGATCCGCAAGTCGCTCCAGCTCAGAAGAAGGTACCAAATATAGTTGAGCCAGAAGAGCCAGCACGGCCATCAGTTGTGCCCATTGTGATTCCAGGCCTTCAGGAGGCCTTGGCTCAGATTTTGAAGGTTTGCACTAGCCTTTCTCAGGCGTTCTCTATTCCGGTAGTAGCATCCACTTCTCAGGTCGGGGGAGGTACTCAGACTCCCGCCGCCTATACTCTAGAGCAGGTAATGCAAGGACTTCAGACACCAATGGTACTACCAGCCCAGTCGGTTACAACTGCTCAGGCCCAATTCATCCCCGTTATGACTGATGATGAGCAGAGGAGACTAGAGAGATTTGGGAGGATTCAGCCTCCATCATTTAGCGGGGTTGAGTTAGAGGATGCTCAGGGTTTCTTGGATAAGTGCCAGTAGATTATTTGCACGGCGGATATTATGGAGACCAGTGGGGTCTCGTTCACTACTTTTCAGTTTACTGGGGATGCCTTTAGATGGTGGGAGGCTTATGAGAGGCGCAGGTCGGTCGGTGCAGCACCACTTACATAGCAGGAGTTCTTTATTCTCTTCTTAGAGAAGTTCGTGTTGCAGTCTCGCAGGGAGGAGTTGCGCAGACACTTTGAGCAGCTACGTCAGTGCATGTCAATGACGCAGTATGAGATGAGGTTTTCTGAGTTGGCTCGTCACATAGTTTGGTTGGTTCCCACTAATAGGTAAAGGATTAGGAGGATCATTGATGGCCTCATATATTAGCGTTTGTTTCTTATGACTCGAGGAGGGTATCGGGTGCTACTTTCGTGAGGTGGTTGTTACAGCTTGGTAGATAGAGATGGTTCGCAGTCAGGAGCGTGGTGAGAAGGAGACCAAGAGGCCTCATGGATCGGGTAGTTTTAGAGGTGTTCCTTCTGGGGCTCAGTTCTACCACAGTATTGGTCGTCCTTGTAGGCACGCTCAGACGGCTCATCCAGCTCACTGTGGTGCATCATCCAGTCATGATTCATACAATGCTTATAAGGGTCAGTTATCTCTCAGTGCCCTTCCAACTCAGAGTTCGTCTCGCACTCCATCGGTTTAGGGTTCATCTATGTCAGGTCCTTCTAGCAGTTATCCCGGTGCTCGGGGCTCCCTTAAGTCCCCACCACCAGCACCGGGGAGTTGCTTCGAGTGCGGGGAGTTTGGTCATATTTGGAGGCAATGTCCTCGTCGTCCGAGAGGTCCAGTGTAGCAGAGGAGTCAGGCGGCGACTTCTGTACCAGTTACTTCACCACCCACTCAACCAGCTCGAGGTTGGGCCCAGGCAACTAGAGGTCGCCCTAGAGAGGGAGGCCGATCAGGTGGAGGTCAGGCTCGATTCTATGCTATTCCAACTAGGCCTGATTCTATGATCATGTATTATTTGACCCTGGTTCCACTTATTCATATGTATCCTCATATTTTGCTCATTATTTTGATATGCCCCGTGAGTCCCTAGTTTCATCTTTTCATGTATCTACGTTAGTGGGCAATACTATTATTGTGGACCGACTATATCGGTCGTGTGTAGTGACTATTATGGGATTGGATACTAGAGTTGATCCCTTGTTTCTTAGTATGGTTGATTTCAACGTGATCTTGGGTATGGATTGGTTGTCTCCATGTCATGCTATGCTAGATTGTCACGCTAAGACCATGACGTTGGCGATGTCGGGGTTGCTAAAGATTGAGTGGAGAGGTTCTCTAGACTATGTTCCCAGCAGAGTGATTTCATATTTGAAGGCCCAGCGGATGGTTGGGAAGGGTTGTTTATCTTTTCTGGCCTTTGTGAGGGATGTTGGTGCTAATACTCCTACTATTGATTCTCTTCCGATGGCTCGAGATTTTTCGGATGTGTTTCCTGCAGGCTTACTGGGCACTACCCGACATAGATATTGACTTGGTTCCGGGCACTCAGCCCATTTCTATTCCTCCATATCGTATGGCACCAGCTAAGTTGAACGAATTGAAAGAGCAGCTTCAGAAACTTCTTGATAAGGGGTTTATTAGGCCTAGTGTTTCGCCTTGGGGTGCACCGGTTCTGTTTGTGAAGAAGAAGGATGGTACTATGTGGATGTGCATCGATTATAGGCAGTTGAAAAAAGTTACAATCAAGAACAAGTATCCTTTGCCGCGCATTAATGATCTGCTTGACCAGCTTCAGGGAGGGAGGGTGTTCTCTAAGATTGACTTGAGGTCTGGCCATCACCAGTTGAAGATTCGGGACTCGGATATTCTAAACACAATACTCAAGACCCGTTATGGTCATTATGAGTTTATTTTGATGTCTTTTAGGCTAACCAACGCCCCAGTAGCATTCATGCATCTAATGAACAGTATATCTCAGCCTTATCTTGACTCGGTTGTCATAGTGTTCATTGATGACATCCTGGTTTACTCTCATAGCCAGGAGGAGAGGATTGTGTTGCAGCGGTTGAGGGAGAAGAAGATTTATGCCATGTTCTCCAAATATGAGTTTTGGCTTAGCTTAGTGGCGTTCTTGGGGCACATGGTGTCTAGTGAGGGGATTCAGTTGGATCCAAAGAAGAAAGAGGTGGTTCAGATTTGGCCTAGATCGTCCTCAACTAAGGATATTCATAGATTTCTCAGCTTGGCCAGTTATTATCGTCGCCTCGTGGAGGGTTTCTTTTCTATTACATCGCACCAAATTGACCCAAGAGGATGATATTTTGAGGTGGTCGGATGAGTGTGAGGAGAGATTTTAGAAGCTCAAGACTGCCTTGACCACAGCTCTAGTTCTAGCTCTACCTTCAGTTTCTGGTTCTTATACAGTGTATTGTGATGCTTCTCGGATTAGTATTAGGTGTGTATTGATGTAGGTAGGTAGAGTGATTGCTTATTCTTTGCTCAGTTGAAGCCCCATGAGAAGAACTACCATGTTTATGATTTGGAGTTGGCTGTCATTGTTCATGCATTGAAGATTTGGAGTTAGTATCTCTACGGTGTGTCTTGCAAGGTATTTACAGATCATCGGAGCCTCCAGCATATGTTCAAATAAAAGGATCTAAATTTGAGGCAGCAGAGATGTTGGAGTTGCTAAAGGACTATGATATCACTATTCTGTATCGCCCCGGGAAGGCCAATGTGGTGGCCGATGCCTCAAGTAGAAAGGCAGTGAGTATGGGTAGCCTTGCATTCATTCCTGTTGGTGGGAGAGCTCTTGTAGTTGATGTTCAGGCCTTGGCCAACCAGTTTGTGATATTAGATGTATTGGAGCCTAGTCGAGTTCTAGCTTGTGTGGTTTCTCGGTCTTCCTTAAATGATCTCATCAGGGAGAGCCAGTATGATGATCCCCATTTTCTTGTCCTTAAGGACACGGTTCGGCACGATAATGCCAGAGATGTTACTATTGGGGATGATGGGGTGTTGAGGATGCAGGGTCGGATTTGTGTGCCTAATGTGGATAGCCTATATAAGTTGATTCTTTAGAAGGCCCATAGTTTGCGGTATTCCATTCATCCGGGTGCCGCGAAGATGTACCAGGATTTGGGGCAGCACTATTGGTGGAGAAGGATGAAGAAGGGTATAGTGGGGTTTATAGCTCGGTGCCTAAATTGTCAGCAGGTGAAGTATGAGCATCAGAGATCGGGTGGATTGCTTCAGAGGCTAGAGATCCCAAAGTGGAAATGGGAGCGGATCACCATGGATTTTGTAGTTGGGCTCCCACAGACTTCGAGTAAGTTCGATGATATTTAGGTGATTGTGAATTGGTTGACCAAGTCCGCGCACTTCATTACAGCTGGGACTATTTATTCTTCAGAGTGGTTGATTGAGACTTACATCTGCGAGATCGTTTGCCTTCACCGTGTGCTAGTGTCCATCATTTCAGATCGGGGCACGTAGTTTACATCACAATCTTGGGGAGCCGTGCAACGAGAGCTGGGCACCCAGGTTGAGTTGAGTACATCATTTCATCCTCAGACGGACGAACAGTCCGAGCGCACTGTAGGACATGCTATGCGCTTGGGTCATTGATTTCGGGAGTTCATGGGATCCTTTTCTGCCGCTCGTGGAGTTTGCCTACAATAATAGTTACCAGTCAAGCATTCAGATGGCTTCGTATGAGGCTTTGTATGGGAGGCGGTGTAGATCTCCAGTGGGTTAGTTTGAGCCGGGTGAGGCTAGGTTATTGGGTACTAACTTGGTTCAGGATGATGTGGACAAGGTTAAATTGATTCAGGATCGGCTTCGCACGGTGCAGTCTAGACAAAAGATTTATGCCGACAGGATGGTTCGTGATGTTTATTTCATGATTGGGTAAAAGGTATTGCTCAAGGTTTCACCCATGAAGGGTGTTATGAGGTTCGGGAAGAAGGGAAAGTTGAGTCTTCGGTATATTGGGTCTTTTGAGGTACTCTGGAGGATTGGAGATGTGGCTTACAAGCTTGCCTAGCCACCTAGTTTGTCGAGTGTGCATCCAGTATTTCATGTTTCTATTCTCTTGAAGTATGTAGGCAATCTGTCTCATGTTTTGGACTTCAGCACGGTTCAACTAGATGGTGATTTGACTTATGATGTGGAGTCGGTGGCCATTTCGTATTGACAGGTTCGAAAGTTGAGGTCAAAGGACATAGCTTCACCGAATGTACAGTGGAGAGGTCAGCCATTTGAGGAGGCTACTTGGGAGACCAAGTGGGAGATGCGGAGCAGATATCCACACCTATTTGAGACTCTAGGTACATTTCTAGACCTGTCTTAAGGGGGGAGGATGTAACGACCCGGCCGGTCATTTTGAGAGTTGTAGCCCCGTACCCCTATTTACTGCTCATTTTGTACTTTATAGTTGTTATGTGACTTTCCGGGGTAGTCGGTTCGGGTCGGAGGGATTTTGGAATGAAATGAGACACTTAGTCTCAAGGTTGAAAACATAAGTTGAAATGGTTGACAGGATGTTGACTTATGTGTAAACGACTCCGGAATGGAATTTTAATGGTCCTGTTAGCTTCGTTGGATATTTTGGACTTAGGGGCGTGTCTGGATTGTGGCTTGGAGGTCCGTAGTTGAATTAGGATTGAAATGGCAAAAATTGGATTTTTGGAAAGTTTGACCAGGAGTGGACTTTTGATATCTGGTTTGGATTCCGATTTCAAAAAATGGAGTAGGTCCATAATGTCAAATGTGACTTGTGTGAAAATTTTGGGGTCAACCGGACGTGATTTTGATAGGTTTTAGTGTTGTTTGTAGAATGGAATTCCTTAGTTTCAATAGACTTGAATTGGGGTATGATTCGTGTTTTTGATATTTTTTTTATGTGATTTGAGGGATCGAATAAGTTTGTATCATGTTTTAGGACTTGTTGGTATGTTTGGTTGAGGTCCCGGGAGCCTCCGGTTGATTTCGGATGGTTTTCGGATCAAAGTTGAGTTTGATATGATTCCGGAGAGTTTGTATCTATTGTTCCTTGTTGATACATTATATTATTTCTGTTTGGGCTTGTTTTCATGATTTCTTAGAGCCCGAGATACTGGAGAGGTTGATGACTGAGTGAGACCGAGGGCCGTATTGTGAGGATATTTATGGGATCGGGTTGCACGTCGTAGCATGTTTCATTGATTTATGCCATGATTGGATTGTTATAGCGCTTGGGCTGAAGGAGCCCCTCAAGAGTCTATACACACACCCCAGTGAGCACAGGTACCTAATGAGTGCGAGTGTCGAGTGCTGAGCGACTGAGAGAAATTAGTGACTGTGAGGAATGAGTGATTGTGAGGTTGGAGTGAATGGGAGGAATGAGTGATTGTTTCTCTGAGAGGTTGCATTTGACTTTCATTGTTTTTGCACTTCAGCTGTCATATATCACTGTCTTGTAATTTCTGAGAGATATTATATTCTTTTTCACCTGAACTTGACATGGATTAACTGTTGTGGTCTAAATTGTAAAACTTGAAAGCATGCCAACCTTCCTATGTTGAAATTACTGTAATTGAACTATAACTGTGAAGCTCGTCACTAATTTCAGTCCTTTCTTTAGTCTTGTTACTTACTGAGTTGGTTTTACGCAACTACACCCTGCACTTTGTGTGCAGATCTAGGTGTTTCCACACATGGTGGGTCTTGATTCCTTTGTTTGGTGATTTCAAGGTAGTTGCCCAGCGTTATCGCAGACCTTGTCTCTCCTTTCCTATTTTTCAGACTATTATAGACAGTACTCCCATATTTGTGATGTTTAGAAGCTCATGTACTCAGTGACACCCCGATGTTGCGGTTTTTTGTATTGGTTTTGACTTTTTATCTAGTTTTTGAGAGTTTGATGAATGTAAATATGCGTTGTTTTGCTTTTATTTTAAAAGTATTGGAATCATTTTGAAATGTCGGCTTGCGTAGTACCACGTTAGGCACCATCACGACAGCCTGAGTTTTGTGTCGTGACAAATACCTTCAAGTCCGATCAGCTTGATGAAGTATTTCTGAGGAGTCCTCAAGATTGATCTTCCACATAATCAGGATAGTTTCCAGTAGATCCATTCCCCGCTCAGGTTTGTCAGCATTTCCCTCCACTCTACTTGTCCATGTGGGGAGACACAATATCTCATTCTTTCGTTGTGGTTGCAGATCGTATTGACGCCCGCAAAGTAGTCGATGGTGGCCTCTCCCTGGAAGAAATGTTTGGTAGCCCAGATCTGAAGCAGCAAGTTACAACCCTTCAAAAAATCATACCCTCGTGCACATACGGACAAAGCACTCAATATCTCATCCAGAACATCGGCACCAAAGTAGCTTGAAGGTGTCCACGGAAGGTCGCCAGAACCACAGGTAATAAGTTGATGTTGATCCGACCCCTTCTCTGCAGAAATACTAATCATCTCAACAGTGCCATTGAGAAGGTGATAGGCCTGAGACTCAGAAACTTTTCTTGGTCATATTGAAACTCCCCAGAATACCATTCATAGCTTTCATGATGCCCAAATCTGTCGAAAAGTTGGTCGAGGCTCACCCATTCGTCCTCGATACTTCTAAGACTCATATTGTTAGCCAGGCCTAAGGCATCCAAGAACTGGTAATCGAGATTAGTGAAGGGCAATATTGGCTTCCTTTTGTTGAATGGCAGCTCTGTGAAACTTGTGACTTCTTCCAATGTCGGTACTAACTCACAATCGGCAAATTTGAACACCACCTTAGCCGGATCCCAAATTCTATCAACAGGACAGTGAGCACCCTATCTGCTCGCATGTTCAGCAATGTGGTTAATGCCCCAGGTGCATTCGAACCTCATCTCCGTGTTCCTAACGAATATGTTTCCACCACTGTTTTAATTTATGTGGCACTCCCATTACCATGCTAATCTCAGGGATGTTTCGATTGATTTCCATTTTTCTGAGGTGGGTAAAAGAAAGGTATTTGTGTGAACGTTTTCTTCGGATCCTTAAGTGTCTTGTCAAGTTTGTTTGTCTTTCCACAAAAGTCATGTTGTTGGGTGCATAACACATTGACATTAGGGTGGCTTCCCAATTGTGCACCGATGCCAAGGATCAATTCACCTAAGGTTTATGCAGTATGACCTATTTTACTAGAGTAGAGTGTTTCCTACTTTTTATTGGACTAAAGGCTGCGAGAAGTTATGTCAGTTGACCTGACAAAACCATTCTCTAATAGTATATGGCCAAGACTCGATAGGAAGAAATGTGACGACAATGTATATAAACCAATAATAGATAAGGGTGTAACAGCAATAAGCATGATAATTATAAAGAGCAAATAAAGCAGGTAAGCACGTAATTGCAATTTTATCTATAATCAAAGCAATGTGTAAATAAATATAGATGCCAAATTAGTCTAAGTCTGCTAAGGTAAAAACCTAAGTAAGATCCCCCAGCAGAGTTGCCATGTTGTTGCACCCAATTTTGCACTAGACAAAACAAGATTCAACTTGTGATTTCTATGTTGTTGATAAAAGAGAGTCGTCACATAATATTTAAAGCTATATTAGGGTACCTATTTAGTTACTAAGTCATGTTCCTTATAGGTCTGCAAACCGGTGAGATTATGGGTAAGGGCTATTATTCTTTTTTTAGGAAGGTTTTAGGCACCCCTTAAAATCTACAAGAGGTAGCTCAATAGGACTTAGACTAATTTTAAGGATCGGTTATTTATACTATGCTTGATTACTATTTAAAAGTAAGGATTACTATATATATATATAAGGGAGAGTATATAAAAGGGGTGTGAGACTTAAGAGGAATGTGAATTTGTAAAGGAGTTTAGAGATATGTTAAAAGATTTATGAAACATGTATGTAAGTGATCAATATTTTATAAGGCTTGTAGAATGAGATTAAGTTATGAAAAGAGCCGATGGTGTTCATATAACTTTAAAAGGTATTTATAAGAAGGTGAACCTGAATGTACCATGATTTATAAAATCGGAAGAGAATCGGTCTTTTGAAAATTCATTTGGGCTGTGCTACTTCACTTTTTATAAAGAATCTGATTTATCTCTTGATAGTAAAGAGAGCGATTCTTTTCTGATTTTTTTCTTTTTGGAAACGAGGCTGCTATTTTGACTAGATTCTGAGCTTCAAAAATCTATTAAGAAAAGGCCAGTGAGTGAGAACATAGTAAATAAGTGAGTAAATTATAATTAGCAAAGTGAGGGTTTAAATCCTAAATTATTTAAAGCTTGCGTATGTTTCATATGAAATTAAGAATGAAGATAAAGTATGTAATTTAATATATGAGTGTTATATACATGATAACAAAGATGAGATAAAAGCAACATGGTTATAGATAAAAAGTAATGAAGCAGTAAACTAGATTAACGAAACAATAGATAATAACGAAAAGAATTGAGGAAAAGAGGACTGGACTCTGGTAATTGGGCCTCAAGAAGGTAGGCCCAGAAGTAGAGATATGCATCTACAGCTGATTTTGGACTCACCAAAATGTGACAATGCTGGGATTGGGCCTGATTTCCTTAGGAACTCAGCAGGCCCAAATGAGTGTACATGACCAAAAGAGAAAGAAAGTCATTAGATGCATATTCCATATTCTCGGCATATTTAACCATGCATGAAACATATATAAACAGATGACTGAAACCATATTAAAACATCAATAGTCTAACACTATGAGAAATATACTAATGTGGTAGTTATACATGGCAAATAATATACATTTAAAACCTTTCATCGTCATTAAACACTAAACCCCTAAGGAACCAAATGTGTCAATGAATTAAGGGCTAACGAGGGAGTTCTACTCAAGGTCGATGCCCCCTTTGAATCCCTCGATAGTTCAAAGTTCCCAAGGGACTCAAGTCCCAGGGAAATGCTTGTTCCTGGTAGAGCAGCCCAACCTAGAGTCAAACTCCACTCTCAAATACCCTTAACCATTAACGACTTATTTTTCCTATGGGTTTGAGTGCTAATGAGGCTCTTTCAATGTAAACTAAGTGCTACAGTATCACTTACCACAAAGTTATATGTTCCTTCCTAATAGAATAAAATAAAGTCACACAGACTACATTCCATACCAAATAAAGAATACATATCACGTAAATCTAAAGGTCAAACTTTCGAACACACAAAAGAGAGAAGCAGAAATATCATAACATACTGTTAAAGGGTCTAATCTTCAAGGATAAACATATTCAAAAGGAAAATGACGAATATATAGTTCATATATGCAGTAAGAAATGCAAACGCTCCTGCCCTAATAGACTTGTGATGCACTGATTAGCTTCCTTCTAGCACATGCATGGGTTAGCAACATTACTTGAAATTTCAAGAAGTATTAATAGAGGTTCAGACAACTAACACATTTTACATAAGTTACGAAAGATATCAGAAACATGACCAAACTCTCAACATGAGAGAAGGTTATAGATAAAGAGAATGTTATACCAGAACAAAATTAATTCATGTGCATAATCTAGGTTAGTATCTAAATGTGAAGTGATCATAATCTGCTTAACAATCAACACTTGATTATAACAGAATAACTAGGTCCTACTTTTATAGAAGATAACTTAATGATATCTTCATGTAAGCTTCACAAAGTCAACAGTAGTTTAAAGACAGGAAAGTAATATATCAAATTAGGTTTTGATTTAAGCATGCAATTGAGAATTATATCTAAACATGAGGAAATTAAGTTCAAACTTAACAACTATCACTAGTCAACTATAACAAAACATGATCATGACTTATTTTATGAAGAAAACAATAACTCAATCTTAACAGAACATATGCAGTTGAGCTATTGGCATTCATGAAAGAAGAAAGTTCAATTTAAACAAGACTAGTTCAACAGATGCAACCAATAATTAGATGAGATCATGAGAATGTCATAGTGACAACCCAGAAATTGCCTTCAAAGTTAGAGAAGGAAATCAATTAAACACTTAGAGTTTTCCTGCTTAAGTTAAATGGTAGGTGATATGAACTTATGAAATTTCAGATTCATCTCAGCCATGATTATCAAACAATAAACTCGACCACAAGACAAATAGAATACAGAGAAGCAGCATTTGAAGGTTAAGGTCACTGCATAATCATCAATGAAAGGCTATGAAGTTTATGTAAGCATGAACAATCATTCAAGGCACATTACTACATTAGTCCTACAGATTATTTAGACTTAGAAATGAAATTCATCAACAATCACATAATAATTTGGTCAATTATTAATTAAAGACTCAAGAGGCAGGACATGTGATCATAGACATAAAACATATTGTCAGAAACGAAAGATAAACATTTCCATGCTAATGGTAAGCGTCATAAATAACTATAATTCACAAAAAACAAACAGTATATACATAATTTTCATTTAAGATTATAAAAAGAGAGAAATTAGGAATGTACTGACGTTTTTTAGGGCAGCATACCAACAAAGATCTCTCTTAGTTTCTTAAGACCCCAAAAGTTTCAAGCTCGAAGCAGCGATAGTAGTAAGAAGCGAAAAAAGGAAAGCAGTAAGGAACCCTAGGTTTTTTAATCTCAAAATTGAGTCTTAGACTATTTTTGTATAGATATTTTTAAGGTGTTTTTATTCGTGTCTTTGAAGAGAAAATTAAAGGCCCTTTTTATAGTCCCATTTAAGGCTCTAGGATTTTGTAGATTCCAGAAAGTAGTGGAAAGTGACGAAAGGTTGATGATTATAGCAAATCGAGTGAAAAATCTCAGATACAGAGGGGAATTAGTGATAGTTTTTTACCTAAGTGGAGAGCAATCGACCACTGAAGAAAACCCATCGGATAAAGCCCAAAAACCCAGAGGTCACTACGTTTGACCTCTAGGTACAGAATACTCATGAGGAAGCTCTGAAATGGCTCCTCATGTGCTTTGATTTGAAAGAACAAAGAAGGTCTCAGACGATTTAAGATTTCATTCTTTAGTTTGTGATGTTAATACTAGGGCTTTTGAAATTAAATGGTGAAAATGGAAAGAAAACAACAAGATTCATAGTATAGGAACAAGATGGATGGACATGCATGCCATGGATTTAAAAGACCATGGATGATTTGAAGTTTCATCTCTGGGTTAGGGTTTTCGGATTTGGGGATTTTGAACCTTAATGTTGAAAAAGAGAAGAAGACAGCAGGATTCGCGGTTTTAGCTGGCAATGGGAATGATTTCATGGTTGATTTGAGACTTTACACTAATTTATGCAAGCTTGGTTGATTCAGGTTTGTAGGAGTTTGAGAGAATAGAGAGAGGAAGGGGAAAGGGGACAGAAGACCTCCAAATAAAGGATTAGGGTTCGGGGTAATTGGGGTTGGTCTCTAGGTTAAACGGTGTGAGATAGAACTTGGACTGTTGATCTTTGAGATCAACGGTCTTGATAATTTGGTTAATTAGGATTTAGGAGAAAATTTTGGTGGTTGTTGGATGATGTGGTTTTGGACGGTTGAGATTAGATCTTTGGGGCGGGTATTAAGATTAAAAGAAGAATCAAAGAATAAATGTGAACCGTTGATTAGATGGATCAACCGCTCAGATGCATTTTGTTTTATGTGTGAGTGGTGAGGGAGGGTGATGTGGCGTGGCGTGATTGGTGCAATAGGGTGGCTTTGATCGCCAACAGGGAAGAGATGAGGATGTGTGGACGGGTATATTTCCGTTTGGGCTTGAGTAATTGGGCCAAAAAATGATTTAAAGAATGGCCACTTTGCCTTTGATTTGAGAATTACAATTGTAGCATTTGGCTTTTAATCCCTTTTGAATTTAATTAAAACAACTTAACATTTTTTAATAAATGTGGTAAAAATTACGATTACTATATATAATACTAATTACTTTAATTAACTACTTATAAAAACACTTTGTATTCCTAATTGCAATACTAATTTCGAATTCCACATAATAAGATGGGCTAGGCAGAGTAGTCGCTCTGGAGATAATCTAATTAACAAGAGATTATAGAGTAAATTATCAAATTAATTATAGAACCTATGTAATGTATATATAACCATTATTTTGATAATCTTAAAAATAGTAAATATACTTGTAATTACATAATGTTAATACTATGCGGTTAATTTTAGAAACTAATACTTAATTAATTTGTAAAATAAGTATTTGTTACTAGAAAATACCTTTAAAATATTTATTGTTAATTATTAATTATAAATAAATTAATTTAAAAGGGGAGGGTCAACGTCAACAATCAATGTTCGGGCTAAGTAGTGTTAGATTTGTGAGCCCGTGAGACTAGAGATACTGATGATTGAGTTGGGGCCTGAGAACAGGATTTTGAGTGATATTGGGGATCGGGATGCACGCCGCAGCAGGCCTTATCGGCTTATCTATTATTATGGGATCAGGCTGCATGTTGCAGTAGGCCATATTGGCTTTATATTAGCACTTGGGAAGTATCTGCCCCTCCGGAATCTGACATACCAGTAGTGAGAGCAGGTACCATACAATGCTGAGTGATTGCAGTCTTTTTAACCTTTTTTCTTAATTATTGAATTGAAGTTATATAAAAAATAGTGTGCGATGAGTGGGAGTTAAGACTGACAGATTAAGTACTTTGAGAGTGTGAGTACCTGGGACTATCACTGTGATGCATTACATTTGACATGCATATTTGACATGTAGTCATAGAGATGTAACATTCCTCATGCTAGTTGTACTTAGCATATTTTATCATTGTTGAGCTTAAATTTTTGAACAAGAAAGCATGCCTAAATTTTTATACTGTGTACGAGCTAAATATGGAAGTTCTCTGAGCTATTACTTTCATTATCTTGTTATACCTATGTTGTCCTTATTTCGATTCAGACTGTATCTTTCTAAGCTCGTCACTGCTTTCAGCCTAAGGTTAATCCTATTACTTATTGAGAATATTGGGCTGGTTGTACTCATACTACACTCTGTATTGTGTGTAGATCCAAGTACATCTAGACGGGGTGGTTGCTAGAGTGGTGATAGTACCTATTCGGAGACCTTGAGGTAGCTGTTAATGCGCCCGCAGACCTTGACTCTCCTTCTTTTCATTTTATTTCAGTATTGTTCTATTTTCTCAGACAGTTGTACTAGAGTATTAGACTTGACATTAGCAACTCATGTACTCGGTGACACCAGGATTTTGTGGATTTCTTGTTGTTGTGTTTCAGTTGTTTTTATCGGTTATCTATGAAATTTTTCCACTTTTGAATTTATTAAAAATCGTGTTTTAAAGTCAAATGCGTAGTTGTCATGTGATTGTTGTCTTGCCTAGTAATGTGATAAGCCCCATCATGACAGGTTGGGAATTGGGTCGTGATACAACAACTCACTGGGAACTACCACAGGTTCAAGGACTAGACCGATGGGTATAGAAAATTTTGGATATCACCACATCACAATCCTGTCGGTGGAAAGAGATGGCTCCCAAATACTGGTGGAAAGCCAAGAATCACGGTAAGCAAAATTCTCCTTTCTTTCAATCTCAACAATTTATTAACTATCCTTTTGCTCCACACATGTCTCCCGAAGGGTTCCGTCTATGCCCCGACGTCGAGGCTCTCGATGACCTAGAAGTAGCAAAGTGGGTATGAAAAATTCCTTTAACCGGAGTAGGGATCGTGGATATGCTTGCGCCTCTTGTGAGGGCGCTTCCTCTCGGAGTCTCCAGTCCAAAAACAAGAAATCGAAGAGGAAGCATACCTCCTCAACTGGGAATCAGGAGAAGAGAGTGAGAAGATCATCAACCGGACCGGTCAAAGTGGTCATTGATGATGAAGAAGAGGCTAATGATGAAGATTCCCCTCTTCAAAGAAGGAAAAAGGTCTTCATCAGCTTAACCGGGTGCTCAGCCGGGAGAGCTTCAAAATCCACTGCCAAAAGAAGTTCAGTCACTCTATGGGAAAATGGGTTTGGTTGAAAATTTTGATTCCCGATTTTCAATCCCGATCATCATCTTCGGTCAAAGGAGTTCGGCCCCTGACCTTCCTCTATCGCTAACTACTGAGCCGGCCACAATTTCCACTCCTTCTACACCAGTTGTTTCTTCTCCATCCGCACCAGTTGCTCCTTCTCCACAAGAATAAAATGCTTCTCCTCCACCGGCACCATACGAACAAGTAGGAAGCGCCTCTCCTCCCAGGTTACCCGACCACGGGAACTTAGGAAATATTAACTCGCTACCTTCCCAAGATCCTCATGGAAACCGAAGTGCCATTCTTTTGGTTTCAAAGGAGTGCCATATTTTTTCCAAGCCAGTGAAGCTTGCCAATTATCTTAAGCCGCTGGCCTTAGCAAGGGATTGGAGAAAGATGGACTCTCTCTCTCTCTCTCTCCGGGGTGTCTTATAAACAATAGCATGCATTTTTTTAGCGCAGGTAGTGATTTGACTTCCTTCTATCTTATTTTATGTTATACTTCACATCGGTAACATTATTACTAACCTTTTTTTAGGCCAACCTTCTTGCTTCTAAGGGCCTGAAAAAGTTGATTTTGGACGAGCAAGAGCTTATTTTAGATCGAGATCAGATCTTGGCTTAATGGAACCAACTTGCCGAGCGCCTCCCAGTACTGGAGGCAAAAATCACTCTAATGAGTGAGCTCGAGGCCCGACTGCTGCAATCTAAACAAGATAGGATTTCTCATGGCCAAGAAGCCTCCCAGCTGCATGAAAACCTTAAGGAAGAAAAGGCTAAGTGGGTTGAGCTTCATGATACTGTAACTACTACTGCCAAGCATGAGTCTACCTTCATGGAACAAGTTAATAACTTGGAGGCTAGCTTACGCTCCAAAATTAAGGATGTTAATTCTGCCAAGGAGAGGAAAGCAAAAATGGAAGAGAAGCTTAAAAGAGAAATGGAGCAGAATCGACTTCACTCGTCCACCAACGTTGAACTCGATTCCAAAATCAGCACAATGAGGATTGAGAATGATGAGCTCCAATCCAAGATTGATAGGCTCCGAGAAAAACTCCAGGACCAAGAAGATTCCTTGTCTTTAAGAAAACCTATCCATATATCATATGAAGAGGAAGACTTTGAAAAAGTCCAAAGAAGGCATTGCCAATATTGATGATTGCATTACCAAGGCCCGGAAACTAAAGATAACCGCTCGTGAGAACTATCATGCTCGGCCCGTGATCACGCTCAACTATGTCTTGTAGAAGACTAAGCGGGCGTTGCAAATATAATCCTGGGGTATTATGCCTAGAGTCGATCCCACAGGGAATTGACGTATCAAGCACGTTGTTAAAATACTACTCAGTTGTCACCTGATGATATTTAAATTATTAATACTAAATATTAAAACTAAAGATTAACTATGTTAAGGTATAAACAATTGTAATAAAAATCTAAGATTATGGTTTCCCCCGCTGGTGAACTTACTTCTGGATACTTCTTATAGTTTAATTAGTTATCTCTATCAATCATGAACACTCTATCTACCATAAATCTCTCTCAAGTAATTATGATAATTTACTAGACGCACTCTCTCAAGTTACGCTAGCTAGATTGCATTACAGTTCACTTAGATTGCACCCGAAGTATCGTTATCTCTAATCCAACCTCTAAACCCTCGGTTATGACTTTCGTCTATACTCTGGGAGTGGTGTTGTTCAAACAATTACCTAAATATGCACTCTCTCTCAAGTAGATACATAATAAATAGGCACAGCTAATTGAGGGCCCTTCAATCAACTACAACAAGAACGTAGTTGAACAAATAGAGTTTAATCAACCAATCAAAGCTATATTAATATCACAATAAGTTTATTCCCCAACGGGTTCCACAAGAAATTAGCTAAACAAATTCATAAGAATAAAATCTAAAACAACTTGCATAATTAAACTACAAAGTAAAGAAGAAAATATGTACAAATTGATGTTTTGCCTTGGATCCACTCTAATCTCGAATCTCTGTGTAAATCCGTGAATCCCCCATTGTAGTTGTGTTTTAGGAGTCTATTTATAGGTTTAGGGTGAACCCTAACCGTGTAGGAGACTTCTATTTCAATTAGAAAACACTTAAACCCGTCAAAACTCGATTTCTGGCCGA